>JANAVB010010163.1:0-40000 GCA_029216955.1 Iris pallida
AAATAGCAGGAAGCAAGGTACTAAAATAAGAGAAAACTGGAACAAGACTAAACTAAATAGGAATGGACTCCATCCATCAATCATGACAAAACATAATTACGGCTTGATACTTTAGCTAACTAGGGTTGTCACAATCCTAATTACTAACATATATAAGTTTGAGAAATTTGATCCAGTTACCTGCCATGCAGACTATCTGATTGATCCAAGTCAAAAGAAAACAAGTATAGCAGGCACACTGCAGTAAGATATATGTGTCCTAAGGAGGTGTCCCACTTGACGGTGTGCTGGAAGTGTGCTTATCATGACAGATAGCTCCAATCCTATAATATATATATATATAATATTATATAATATATAATATAATTATATAATAATATATATATAATATATATATATATAAAAGACTATGAAACAAAGGGTGCAGGTAACCAAAAAAATCTTACTTTCCAATGATTTAGATAATCAAGCTAGTTGTATAATTCTTAATATTTTATTCAAGATTTGAGTGTGGCATTCCGCAGAATCGATCCTAGACATGAGACATGCGAGACTAGACAAGACAAGAAAGAACTTGCACTATAACAAGCCACAACAAGACATGACAATATCCATACAAGTATCAAGACTGGTGTGCGCTACGACGAACCACTAGGGTAGCTGGACATGTACTGAAATCAAGAGTGCACCATGACAGGCCACTATCTAGTGAGCTAGGAAAGGGCATGTACAAGAGTGCACCACGACGGATCACTATCAAGTAAGTATTGAACTGTCACCCCCGTTTCCGTATTTCGTATTAATACTCGTAATCAGATTTTGGGCATGTATTTATTTTTCTCGACTTGTGCAATTTTGAGTTTTCTCGTATTTTGGGTTTCGACTCGGCTCGGTTTTAGTTGGTTTTGTTTTATTTTGTGGAGCAGGATTGGTTTGGTTTGGTTTATTATGCATGGAACACCTTAACCTATACTCCACCCTCATTCCACCACAACACCCTCATTTAATCCTACCTAACTTTTCTCTCCCCTCCTTACTCTCCATTAATTCCTCCATCTTCTTTTCCTCCTTCCTCCACCAACACCATAGACAAGTGCACCTTGCCACCAAATAAGCACCACATTTTATTTGTCCATTAGCTAGATTAGGCCATGGAGAGCAACATTAGAACTTGGCATTTTGTATTTGGAGCTTCCATTTTTCTAGATCTAGGTTTTAATCATTTTCGAAATCCTTGGTTTTGATCTATTAAACTTTAATTTTTGCTTGTTTTGATGCTTCCATGTGGAAGAGAATTCAATTTTATACAAGTTAGACCTTTAAAAACCAAATTTGGTTTTGATTTGGCCAAGATATGAAGATTTGAAGTTTTGTGTTCTTGATAAGTTCATCTCAGCCTTGGAGAAGAAGACCCCCTCCCCCGCTGCGCTGTTTAGCGCCGGGCTACTTCCTGCACCGTGCTCTTTAGCGCTGGTCGCTGACCGTGCAGCTGGCCGCTGCCCGATTGCGCGTGCGCCCTGCGCACCCGGCCCCTGCGCCGTTCATCCCTGTACACTTGGACCCTCGGCCCCCTGCGCCGTTCGCCCCTGCGTACTTGGACCCTCGGCCCCCTGCGCCGTTCGCCCCTGCGCACTTGGACCCTCGCCCCCTGTGCCGTTCGCCCCTGCACATTTGGACCCTTGGCCCCCTACGCCATCTGCCCCCGGCGCTCTTGACCCCTGCCATTCACCCCTGCGCAGCCCATTCTCTTGCGCAACCTAACCCCTTGCGCAACCTATTTGCCCAAATGTATTGGTTTTATTTTCTTGGACTTGGCTTCCCGCTTGTGGATTGGGTTTTTGAGATCTTGTTCCACACAGCACGACTATCTTGACCCAAACGACCTGACATGATTTTAGTATTTGCTTATAACTAATACGGTGTTCGTGATTTCGGTGATTTATGATCCTAGTACTTCGGATCTTCTTGATAGTGACCGATGAGGTGCACTCTTGACTTGTAACCTGAACCTGATAACTTGATAGTGGCCCGTGGCGGCGCACTCTTCACTCGTAACTTATAACTTGTAACTTGACCTGTCTTGACCGACTTGATAACTGGTCGAACTTGACTCTTGTGACCAACTCTGACAACGAGGGTGTTCTGCTTGCTTACTTGTGCAATCTACTTGTCTTGTCTTGCATCATGTCTAGGACGTGACTCCTGGTTCCTACGGTCAGGGATTCACATGGAATATGGATTAGGATAATGACTAGATCAAACTATAGTTTATGAGAATTTCCAGTCACAGGCAGTCTCGTTATCTGGGCGCTTTAATTGGACTTTTAGCTTGCCGACGAGTAGAGCACATTTCCAGCACACTGTCATGTGTTGCACCCTCTAAGTAACCTAAGGGTATATCGTCTCCTGGGCGATAACTCAACCATACTCTCAACCCGCGTAAGGATAACTGGATAGTCTGCACGGCTTGGGACTGGAGAATTCTTGCATCTTGTTTGTAATTAGGCTTGTGATAACCCTAGTTAGTTAAAGTAGTAAGCCGTAGTAATTGCTTGGCCATTTGTAAATGGATGATGTCTAGCCCTGTCTAAGTCTTGTCTAGTCCCAGTACCTGGTACCCCTGAGCATGATTGTGTTACTGATCTTAACAATAAATGGGTAGAGACAGGATGCTATTCAGGCGAAGGGTTACAACCTCGGTCCTTGTTTGGTTGACGGGTTGTAATTTGGCTTCCAGAATGGTTTTATGTCCCTAGTCGTTTATTGTCCTGTTGTATTCTTTATTACTTGTACTTTTCTTCTATTTCTTATGATCTGATATGCTGGGTTTTGTTCTTATTTCGTGGCCTCCTTGTGGCACTTGCTCTTTTTGGGGTTTGACCCAGCTGGTTTTGTGTGGCCAGATTTCGGAGCAGCACCCGAGGATCTACCGAACCTCCAGCCCGATGGTGGCGACTAGAAGGAACCCGGGCTACGAGTGGGTTTTCTATTTTGTTTCGCTCACACTACTGTAAATTTATTCTTTTGAGGCGTTAGTCGAGAGCACCTGTTAGCTCGATGCATATTTACTTACTGTCTGCCTACGGGCTGTAAACATGATTAACAAATCCTAGGATTGATCATGTATGACTTAACTCTTGCTAGTCCTCGTATTTTGTACGACTAGCTTCATGATCAGCTGAATATGTAATATTTGGGATGCCTTTTATTGTATATTTGGTGGTCTAATATCTTGTAATTATATTACTTGCTTGAGATTGAGACAATAGGCTTGGCCTTAAGAGACCGTTGGCTTGTAGTAAACCCTCATATCTAGACAGCCGTGACCGTATAGCGAGGTGGTTTCTATTTCAATATACGTAGCTGGCTATGTTCGCCCCCGCTCTCCAGTTCTGGTTCTGGGGCGTGACATGGTTTAAGTGGTAGCCCATGCAGGTCTTGGTATTCAAGAAATGTGAAGGGTTTACCGAATAGATGTCTCAATTAGTACTCGTCCTTGATCTCCGTTCATATCCTCTGAATCTCTGGATTCTTGCCCTGATCATATGCTTGTATCGTGATCTGTCCTGGTCCTTCCTTATTATTTCAATGTCGTCTTCTTCAGCGGTATTGTTCATGAACGGCCGTCAGCAAGGTGGAGCAACTCCTGCGGACCAGCAGCCCGGAGATCAAGCCCAGCACTCCGGAATAGCCTCCAGAGTTGTGCCTACTGGAGAGAGCCCCCAGTTCAGCCTGTTCAGCCTGCCGAACCGGACGATGGCACCTTGGTAGGTCTCATCAGGACCTTGATAGCTTCCTAAGATCGTCGAGAGACACCTTGCACCAGGTAGTGGCGGATGCTTTGACCAGAGGCGGTCATCCAGGGAACAGCGCGGCCAACAGCTTCAAGCGCTTGAACCCTCCCTTCTTTGATGGCATGAAGATGCGATTGCCGCGGATGCGGGCTTGGCTTCAGGATACCGAGGGATTCTGGAGGCAGCTAGAACACCTGAGAATGAGAAGGTGGCCGTAGTACGGCTACAGTTGCTGGATTTAGCTCGCAGTTGGTGGACAACACAAGCCATAGGATTAGTGGCACCCATTGCTTGGTCAGTATTTAGAGAAAGATTCCAGACGAAGTATTTTGATGATGTAGCTCGGTACGACCTACAGACGAGGTTTACCAACTTGAAGCAAGGAGGCAGAACGGTGGACGGTTATGCTGAGTTTTCTAGACTCAGTAGGTTGCCCCCACCTTAGTGGCAACAGAGTTTGATAGGGCCCAGCGGTTCCAGTAGGGACTGTATTTGGAGATCTTGTTGGCAGTCGAGCAGTTCGAGCACCAGACGTTCGATGCGGTATTGAGAGCAACTAGGAGGCATGAGTACACCTCCCAGAAGATTGTGGATAGGACGGAGGTAGGAAGCGGTCCCACAGTCAGATGCACCAATCATCAGTTAGCCCGGTAGCTAGAGGTTAGACTATTGGGACTCCGAGGCGGGCGGCCTCAGTAACGTCGGTTCAGCATTCGACCCCGACGTACCGGCAGCAGCAGAAGCAGAAGCAGACTTCCGCGATGGGATGTTCTCATTGCGGGAAGCCAGGGCACGTGGTGGCAGATTGTCGTAGGGCGCAGGGATTGTGCCTAGCTTGTGGAGCGGCAGATCACAAGATAGGAGCCTGCCCGAATAGGGGTAGTTCATCTTCCTCAACCTAACCAATCTATCGGTTAGGGACCAGCACCTATGCAGCAGCAGTACCCGAGGCCATTGTTGCCTCAGGCCCATGCGTTCCTATGCAGCAGCAGTACCCGAGGCCATTGTTGCCTCAGGCCCATGCGTTTCATTAGCAGAACCAGGAGCAGTATACCTAAGCCCAAGTGCAGAACAGACAGAGAGGTTTCCAGCAGAGGGGACCCGCAGCTAGAGGACAAGGTCAGGCCATGATGATGACTATGGAAGAAGAAGTTACACCAGGTGAGGTAGTGGCAGGTACTATTCTCGTCAACTCCTCTCCAGCATTGGTATTATTTGATTCTGGTGCATCGCATTCATTCATGTCTGCACGATTCGACACGGATAGGGTTGGAGCCAGAGTCATTATCAATAAGGCTAATATACTTACTGGTAATGGTCTTGTGGGTGTAGATCGTGTTTTTCCTCGTGTTGGATCGTAGTTAGCGGTAGAGAGTTCCCCGCCAGATTTATAAGTTCCCTATACAGACTATGATGTAGTCTTAGGCATGGATTGGTTGAGGAACCAGTATGCTAGGATAGACTGCCATGTTGGCAGGGTTGTTTTCAGTATTCCAGGCGAGCCAGAGTTTTCATTTTCAGAGGCCCGGTGGAGCCATCTTCTCCAGTATTGCGGATGGCAGTAGCAGCAGTACAGTTACCCAGGATAGTTGAAGAATTTCCAGATGTCTTCCCAGAAGAACTTCCAAGGATGCCGCCAGAGCAGGAGATCGAGTTTACTATAGACTTGATCCCCGGATAGCACCAGTATCAAAGCGAGTCTACAGAATGGTGCCTTCAGAGCTAGAGATCTTGTACAAGATGATTGAAGAACTCAGGACCAAGGGATTCATTCGTGCAAGTGGATCGCCTTGGGGAGCCCCGATGCTTCTTGTAAAAATAAGATGGTGTATCCAGGTTATGTGTGGATTATCGTACCTTGAACTCAGTGACAATCAAGAACAGATACCCTCTCCCGATGATAGATGACTTGTTTGATCAACTCAGAGGGGCTTCAGTATTTTCGAAGATAGACTTGCGGTCAGGATACCACCAGATCAGAGTCAGAGAGCAGGACATCCCGAAGACAGCTTTTCGATCGAGATATGGGCATTGGGAGTTCCTTGTTATGCCATTTGGAGCAACCAATACGCCAGCCGTATTCATGGACCTCATGAATCGCATTTTCATGCCTTACATAGATCAGTTGTGATCGTGTTCCTAGATGATATCCTGGTCTACAGTAAGAGCGAAGCAGAGCACGAGCAGCATCTCAGAATCGTCCTTCAAACGCTTAGAGAGCAGCAGTTGTACGCCAAGTTCAGTAAATACGAGTTCTGGCTCGATCGCATTTCGTACTTGGGTCATATTACTCGAGAGGAGTGGAAGTGGATTCCCAGAAGATTGTGGCTATCGAGCCATGGCCAGTACCTAGCTCAGTGGTAGAGGTTCGCAGCTTCCTTGGATTGGCCGGTTACTACCGACAATTCGTTTCAGATTTTACCAGGATTTCGCGCCGATGACCCAGTTGACCAGCAAGGATGTGCAGTTCGCTTGGACAGCGGAGTGTCAGGAATCATTTGAGAAGTTGAAGCGAGGGTTGATAATGGCTCCCATCCTACACTTCCAGATGGGACCGAGGATTCACAGTTTATTACGACGCTTCAGGCAGAGGATTGGGGTGTGTCTTGATGCAGCATGGGAAGGTAATATCTTATGCATCACGTCAACTTGTGATCATGAGAAGAATATCCGACCCGACTTGGAACTGGCAGCAGTAGTATTTGCACTCAAGTTATGGAGGCACTACTTGTATGGAGATAGAGTGGAGATATTTACTGATCACAAGAGCCTGAAGTATGTATTCACCCAGAAGGACCTTAATATGCGCAGAAAGATGGCTTGAGCTACTGGTAGTGTAACGACCCGCTCCGCCTTAGCGGAACGCCGATCCAAATGGCAAGTGCAACGACTCAAACGAGTCGTCGACCCGAAGAGTTGGCCTCGACCAGATGTAGAATCGATGCAAGGCTTGCATTGGCCCGTCAAGATAAATCCAGACTTGGACTTTCAAAGGCCTGCTCGGAGTATCGCTCGGCCGATGCGAACATCGCTAAGGTGGGTGGCTCCGATGAACCTGTCTTTGCTTAGCCTAGACACATAATAATGCGGACACTATCACGAGAATCGCTAGGCGATAACCCAGCGCATGCTAATAAATGACTCAACGCACCTAGCTAAGGGAATAATCCCATCTTGCATGCTTGTTTAGAACATGGAAAAGAACTCGGCAAGTATAGAAACGCTCGCACCGCGCTCTACGCTCGTGCTAAGGCACAAGCTCACGTTCAAGTCCCTTACGCGTTCAACAATGAAACAATGAATGGGTTACAACAATAAAACGGAAGACTATCGACATAGTCGTTCGAGTAGAGTATAGCAACATTGAAAGACTTCGGGACCGATGGGTCGCCAAGGCGACTCCCGCACGGGGAGTTGCATAATGTATGAATAAGTGAATGAATGAATCCACGAATGAATGAATGAATACATGAAACATGAATGAATCAATAAACAAGTGAAAGAAAAAATGAAAGAGTGAATACAAGATAAGACATGAAAGACATTAGCGACAGGTATGACGGGCACGTGCGACGGGGCTCGCTACCCGCGCCGCACGGACGCCAACCTGGTCAATAACATTATGGCTAAAGACAGCCGTTATGTTAAATGACAAGTAAAATACGAAATGGTCGGACAAACGGCACGGGCGATGGGGGGAATACCGTGGCCGTCATGAGGAAGGATTCTGCGGACGGGCGATGGGGGAGAAAATCGTGGGCGGCCTAGGTGGAATCAGACATGGGGCTACGGGCTGCTTTGAGTGGGGGCTCGGCCGCTCAAAGAGACGTAAGGCCAGCATTTCAAGAGACTATCAAGGTGTACCAGCCATCACGCTTCGATAGGTGAGAATGCCCACGTGATATGTCCAAAATGGCTTGTAAAGCCAGCGACCCATGCATGTAGATTAAGTGGACTATGCTGGTGGCAATCCACGTGCAAGTTCTTGCATTGAAATCAAAGTAGTCTAAGTAAACTAAATGAAGTGTCTCCTGAACATGCTTGTAAAGTAATATCCTGAACATGAACATGCTCGAAATGTAACATGCCTGAACATGCTTGAAGTATAACACCCTGAACATGCTTGAAATGTGCCTCCTGAACATGCTCGAAACGTAACACTCTGAACATGCCTACGACGTGAATGAACATGCCTACGACGTGCTAGAACCCGAGACATGGACACGCCCGTAACATTGAATGTTTACATAATCACGTTAAGTTACTTCATGTTAATTGTTGACTAACTTGGTTTACCTTGGATAGGGAAGGCCGGACGGTAAGTATGGTAAGTCGTGCATGTATTTTTATGCGACACTTGAATTCAGCAACACGAGATAGGCCATGATATGTGCCATAAAATTGACCCTAAGGCAAGATTAGAAAGACATAAATGATAAAGATGTACAAAAGTAAATGGAACGTGTTTGGTAATGATAGCATTATGGGCGAGCTAGCCTCCCCACCAGTGCGTAACAATGTACTGATAACCCACAGTCTGCTTGCAGGAAGCAGGAAACGTCGCGGGTGCGAAGCTTTCCTCGAACGTGCTAAGGCGCGGAGCTATCTCTGGGGCCTTGGAACGTTGCAGAAGCTGAAGCACCCTATATAGGACATAATGTATCGAACATCGCCATATCATTCCATCTTGTAAGCCACTTGGCACGCCTTTTATGTTTCAAGAGAGAGAGCTCAAGCGATGTAATATCGACCTAGTGCCGCTTGTAACCTTCTTGAATATTAATAAAGAGTTCGAATTCGCTTCTACTTGTATTTATTTACTTTCCACTGCAATGGGGACACTCTGTGCGACTCTGTGGCCTGGCTCAAATCGGCCGTTTCTGGACTTGGCCTTGCACGGGCGCAACCTAGGCCCGTGCGGCATCACGCCTTAGCGAGGACGATGCTCCTACGGGAGCGGGGCGTGACAGTTTGGTATCAGAGTACGCTTTACGTCCTTGGACTTATTCAATTTTCTCCGTTTTGAAAGCTCGTTGAAACAAAAGAAGTATACGCTCTCTCTCGTCGCGCCTTGGGATGTTCCATACAATAAGTCTAATATTTTTAAAAGCTCGTACAAGTACTCGGTTGAACAGGATCGATAGGCAAGGGCCTTTGTGCCAAACACGACAGGCTTGAGTCGAAGGAAAACTAAGATGCTAGAAGTTAGCAAACGTAAGGCGTGCTTGAATAACCTTACGCTAACAATGCCGAACGTCGCAAACTTGACTCGATAGAGAACACATGCTATGTTAACATGTCGCGTGCGTGCCGACTAGTCTTGCGTGACCTAGCAAGTGAGCGTACAAACTTGAATATAGTCTGCACGGGATGGTTATGCGGCACAACTTAGTCCGGGAGTCGCGCACCTCGACTTTTGGGTCCAATCGGGTTGCGAGCGATATCAAGTATCGCTCGATCGAGAACGGAAATGCACTTTGAGTGTCTATCGATAGAAACGCTATCGAGTTAACGCTTAGGCGTACAAAAAGATTGGCTTGGATTTTGAGGATTAGTGCGAACGACTTAGTACGTCGAGGCGACGTGAGCGATTACGCTAGAGATTCGTCGAACGAATCTGAAGGATGTCTTAGCGCATGACGCGAACATGATAGAGGACTAGATCGTATGGCTTGAATCCGAGTGGTGTATGTGATAGGTTCGGAGAAGAATAAAGATGAGTGTCGACGATTAGTCGAGTGGCTCGAACCCTGAGTGGTGTAGACGTATAGAAATAGTTTGAGCGAGACTGAAGGATTTACGGATCGTACGAGTATGTCGGCAAACGATGCGATTGCGCAAAGCCTTAGAACGTCACGCTTAGTTGATCGTGACTTCGAATGTCCCGAACGAGCATTGTTCGGACAACTTGCGAATAGGCAACACGAGTTAGAAAAAGATATTGAAATGATTCGGAATGATGAATAAAATGAATGGTCTTGATCGAGGAAACATAGAGGATCGCACGTACGATATCAGATTGATGCAAATGAAAGGTGACTTGAGTTTCGAACAACGATCTTGAAACGAGCTTTGAAGAATAGCGATCAAACTTGATCTTGAATATTAATAAAATGTGGAATATTCAACTCGGACAAACAGCATCAATGCACGACTCAAAATTGGTTGCAAAGGAAGATCGTCAGGTTACGCATATCGTCGATGGTATTGAGGCGTATCAAAGATCGATATGCGATAACTCGGGGGTACTCTGACTCGGCAAATGACGATCGTGCAAATGTCATTGTTCTGGTGGATGCTATACTCAGGATGTTGAAATGTGTCAAGGAAAAGATAAACTTGGCTCGAGGATTTTCTAGTTGAACGAATGATAAACGTACTATCGAACTGGATCTTGGCTTGGATGAAAATATGAATGCTTGGATTTACTTCGACGATAACCCCAACGTCGACATGCTTGTCTTATGCGAGCGTAACTCCAGCCTCGCACATACGTCGCGCCGATTAGGGCGATCACTCCGCGTGACTGGTATGGTGATTCATACAGCGGGGGTGATTGAACTAGTAGGGCGTGGCAATTTGTGTGCTTCGACTTGTGGTTTGATACGAAGGTGACTTGAGAAATTCAGTGTGTTTGATAATTGAACTTGAGGATTGAGTAGGTCCAATCCGCGTATCGAGAATGAGTTAGTCTAAACTCAAACAAGAGTTATGCCCCGATGAGAATGATTATTTTCGGGAGCGTTGCATGGTGATTCATGAACCACCGTGGATGATCGGATTTGCGTGAGATTGGGACAATATTATTATCGAGCTAGATGACCTCGTGATCGAATACACGAATTGGTTAGAGTTGGTGTTTGAATGGATTTGAATTATTGCGGTACGCAACGAATGCCTTGATGCGAATAGGTGATCGTGCTCGATGTTTAGAAATCTAAGTGACGCGAGCTTGGGTAGAAAATCCCGTACTATCGACTTTGGTTTGACCCTAGGATTGGGGTCAGTGTTGGCATTATTGTTGGGGAACTATGATTCCAATCCTGACATTGATTTAGCCTCGAAAAGATGGCCTAGCGGTTAGACGAGACGTCCTGTTTCATGAGTTATCAATCGAAGATTGATCTTGAGGATTGGCATGGACAGATAATGTGAATCACGAATATAGGAATACCCCTCACGAGATTCGGCCGACATGCATATATTTCAGGGACGCTTGAGTATGTGCACGATGCGACTCAAGTGAGAATGACAAATTTCTAGATCATGCGGCTTGGCTGAATGCATGTATTTTGGGGACGCTTGGAATGCATGCATGATCCAGCCAAGTGATACATTGAGTTCAAGCAAGACTTGAGGAATGGGAGAGTGTCGAAGATCTTGAAATTTGCGTTAAGTAAGGGATCGATACTAGTACGAGCGTGGCTCGAAATCGAAGAAACGTGTAAGCAGAGTGTGCGTGAACGACACCAAGATTGGCCCTAAACAAGTGAATGATATGGAATCGAGATCGTATAAGTAAAAGTTGGTATAATGAATTGAACCTTTGATAGGAAGATATGTTTGACGATAGTGCAATGCTTAGTCTTAAATTGGACGAAAATTACTTAGACTTGGTCGACCCCGCTAGGAGAAAATCATATTGATTTCGCGGATACGAACGCTTGAGAAGCGAATCGGGTCATCTGGATGATCGAGATAACGAAAGTGAGTAACCTCAGCCTGCGACCCTCGTATTTGATGAATTACAACGTGCCTCGTGCGACCATTTTTAATCCCATGACACGAAGAAATAGCAACCAAGACGAAGAAACACTTAAATTGAATAAGTGCCAACCACTCTAAAATAAATGAAAAGTTATTCAATAAAATCGACCAAACGTATACGACATGGAACTTAGAAAGATATCAAGTATGGTTTGATGCCATCGAACGATAGAGCCATTCGATGAAATTGTCTAAGAAATACGACGACATGAGTTAAGGAATGGTAGGATGACCTGCACTCATAAAGTCTCGAGGACGAGACTTATTTTGAGTGGTGTATTATGTAACGACCCGCTCCGCCTTAGCGGAACGCCGATCCAAATGGCAAGTGCAACGACTCAAACGAGTCCTCGACCCGAAGAGTTGGCCTCGACCAGATGTAGAATCGATGCAAGGCTTGCATTGGCCCGTAAGATGAATCCAGACTTAGACTTTCAAAGGCACGCTCGGAGTATCGCTGGCCGATGCGAACATCGCTAAGGTGGGTGGCTCCGATGAACCTGTCTTTGCTTAGCCTAGACACATAATAATACAGACACTATCACGAGAATCGCTAGGCGATAACCCAGCGCATGCTAATAATGACTCAACGCACCTAGCTAAGGGAATAATCCCATCTTGCATGTTTAGAACATGGAAAAGAACTCGGCAAGTATAGAAATGCTTGCACCGCGCTCTACGCTCGTGCTAAGGCACAAGCTCATGTTCAAGTCCCTTATGCGTTCAACAATGAAATAATGAATGGGTTACAACAATGAAATGAAAGACTATCGACATAGTCGTTCCGAGTAGAGTATAGCATCATTAAAAGACTTCGGGATCGATGGTCGCCAAGGCGACTCCGTACAGGGAGTTGCATAATGTATGAATAAGTGAATGAATGAATCCACGAATGAATGAATGAATACATGAAACATGAATGAATGAATGAACGAACAAGTGAAAGAAAGAAATGAAAGAGTGAATACAAGATAAGACATGAAAGACGTTAGCGACAGGTTGACGGGCACGTGCGACGGGGCTCGCTACCCGCGCCGTACGGACGCCAACCTGGTCAATAACGCATTGTGGCTAAAGACAGCCGTTATGTTAAATGACAAGTAAAATACGAATGGTCGTGGACAAACGGCACGGGCGATGGAGGGAATACCATGGCCGGCATGAGGAAGGATTCTGCGCACGGGCGATGTGGGGAAAACCGTGGCCGGCCTAGGCGGAATCAGACATGGGGCTTACGGGCTGCTTTGAGTGGGGGCTCGGCCGCTCAAAGAGACGTAAGGCCAGGCATTTCAAGAGACTATCAGGTGTACCAGCCATCACGCTTTGATAGGTGAGAATGCCCACGTGATATGTCCAAAATGGCTTAAAGCCAGCGACCCATACATGTAGATTAAGTGGACTATGCTGGTGGCAATCCACGTGCAAGTTCTTGCATTGAAATCAAAGTAGTCTAAGTAAACTAAATGAAGTGTCTCCTGAACATGCTTGTAAAGTAACATCCTGAACATGAACATGCTCGAAATGTAACATGCCTGAACATGCTTAAAGTATAACACCCTGAACATGCTTGAAATGTACCTCCTGAACATGCTCGAAACGTAAAACTCTGAACATGCCTACGACGTGAATGAACATGCCTACGACGTGCTAAACCCGAGACATGGACACGCCCGTAACATTGAATGTTTACATGAATCACGTTAAGTTACTTCATGTTAATTGTTGACTAACTTGGTTTACCTTGGACAGGGAAGGCCAGACGGTAAGTATGGGTAAGTCGTACATGTATTTCTATGCGACACTTGAATTAGCAACACGAGATAGGTCATGATATGTGCCATGAAATTGACCCTAAGGCAAGATTAGAAAGACAATGAATGATAGAGATGCACAAAAGTAAATGGAACGTGTTTGGTAATGATAGCATTGTGGGCGAGCTTGCTCCCCACCATGCATAACAATGTACTGATAACCCCACAGTCTGCTTGCAGGAAGCAGGAAACGTCAGCGGGTGCGGAGCTTTCCTCGAACGTGCTAAGGCGAGGAGCTATCTCTGGGGCCTTAGAACGTTGCAGAAGCTGAAGCACCCTAGACAGGACATAATGTATCAGAACATCGCCATGTATCATTCCATCTTATAAGCCACTTGGCACGCTTTTATGTTTCAGAGAGAGAGAGCTCAAGCAATTTGTAATATCGGCCTGCGCCGCTTGTAACCTTCTTGAATATTAATAAAGAGTTCGAATTCGCTTCTACTTGTGTTTATTTACTTTCCGCTGCAATGGGGACACTCTGTGCGACTCTGTGGCCTAGCTCAAATCGGCCGTTTCTGGACTTGGCCTTGTACGGGCGCAACCTAGGCCCGTGTGGCATCACGCCTTAGCGAGGACGATCGCTCCTACGGGAGCGGGGCGTGACAGGTAGACTACGATGTGGACTTGCAATATCACCCAGGGAAGGCCAACGTTGTATCAGATGCGTTGAGCCGGATAGCCGGAGTTTACCTCCTAACTACGTAACAGAGTTATTAGCAATTTTTAAAAGATGGGAATTGAGGTGGTTCTTCCTACCAGTGTGGCATTGATAGCCAGTCTACAGGTTCAGTCCAGCATAGTTGAGAGAATCCGGATGGCGCAGTCTACAGATTCCAAGATTCAGCGACTTAAGCAGAGTGTGAGGCAGGAAGAAGGCCAGAGTTGTGTATTCATAAAGATGGTACACTTCGGCACGACACTCGTCTTTGTGTACCTAGTGGAGATATCAGACAGAAAGTTATGGCAGAAGCTCACAGTTCGCAGTATTCTATTCATCCCGGGAGTACGAAGATATACCGTGATATTCGTCAGCATTTCTGGTGGAATGGCATAAAGAGGGAGATAGCCCGGTTTGTCTCTCGGTGTTTGGTTTGCCAGCAGGTTAAAGCTGAACATCAGAGGCCCGCTGGACTTCTTCAGCCCTTATCGATTCCAGAGTGGAAGTGGGAGCATGTGACCATGGATTTTTTGACTGGACTTCCTAGATCCCCAGCTGGTCGAGATGCTATTTGGGTTATAGTTGACCGGCTCATGAATGTGGCATTTTCTCCCATTTAGAGTTAGGCAGTCTACGGCTCAGCTGGCAGAGATGTACCTCAGACAGATTGTCATGCTTTACGGAGTGCCCGTCAGTATCACCTCGGACCAAGATTCAAGGTTTATATCACACTTTTGGCATAGCCTACAAGAGAGTTTGGGAACTCGTCTCTAGTTCAGTTCGCATATCATCCGCAGACAGATGGCCAGTCAGAGCGCACCATCCAGACTCTTGAGGATATGTTGCGGTCATGTACACTTGACTTTGGTGGGTCGTGGGAAGATCACCTGCACCTGGTGGAGTTCTCGTACAATAATAGTTTCCAGGACAGTATTCAGATGGCTCCGTTCGAAGCTCTGTATGGTAGAAGTGCAGGTCCCCGCTAGCATGGGATGATGTCGGAAAGAGGCAGATGCTCGGTCCAGAAATGATTGCCCAGACGGTTGAAGTAGTCAGAAAAGTTAGGGATCATCTTCGAGTTGCCCAAGACCGCCAGCGACATTGGGCCGGTGCCCATCGCGTCCCTTAGAATTTGCTATCGGCGACCATATTCCTTAGGATCTCGCCTAACCGCGGCGTCATTCGCTTTGGCGTACGGGGAAAGCTTAGTCCTAGGTATATAGGGTCGTTCGATATCCTGGAGCGAGTAGGAGATGTATCCTATCGTCTTGCTCTTCCGCCGTCGCTAAGTGAGGCATGATATATTCCATGTGTCCCAATTACGACGGTACGTCCCGGACCCGAGCCATATCCTAGACCATTCAGAATTGGTTGTTGGTACCAACCTTTCGTATGAGGAAAGCCCGTGTCTATTTTGGACCGGAGGAAGAAGGTACTCAAGAACAAGACTATTAGCTTAGTCCGTGTTGCTTGGGGTCATCACTCTCTAGGTAAGTCAACGTGGGAGCGTGAGGATGATATCCGATCGCGATATCCCTACCTGTTTGATTCGTAAGGTATAATGTCTTCTTATGCCTTATGCATTTCATTCCTTGATTGCATGTATGATTGTATGATTGAGTTGCTTAGTAGTTGTTGGTGCTTAGTATAGCTTGCCGTGGCAACCTCTAGCTCCTTGATTAAATTCCAAGGACGAAATTCTTTTAAGGTGGGTAGAGTTGTTACCCCGTTTCCCGTATTTCGTATGAATACTCGTAATCGGATTTTGGACATGTATTTTATTTTTCTCGACTTGTGGAATTTTGAGTTTTTTCGTATTTTGGGTTTCGATTCGGCTCGGTTTTAGTTGGCTTGGTTTTATTTTGTGAATCAGGATTGGTTTGGTTTGGTTTATTATGCATGGAACACCTTAACCTATACTCCACCCTCATTCCACCACAACCACCCTAATTTAATCCCACCTAACTTTTCTTTCTCCTCCTTACTCTCCATTAATTCCTCCATCTTCTTCTTCTCCTTCCTCTACCAACACCATAGGCAAGTGCACCTTGCCACCAAATAAGTACCATATTTTATTTGTCCATTAGCAAGATTAGGCCATGGAGCATATTAGAACTTGGCATTTTGTGATTTGGAGCTTCCATTTTTTTAGATCTAGGTTTTAATATTTTTGGAAATCCTTGGTTTTGATCTATTAAACTTTGATTTTTTTTTTTGATGCTTCCATGTGGAAGAGAATTCAATTTTATACAAGTTAGACCTTTGAAAACCCAAATTTGGTTTTGATTTGGCCAGATATGAAGATTTGAAGTTTTGGTGTTCTTGAGAAGTTCATCTCAGCCTTGGAGAAGAAGACCCCCTCCCCCGCTGCGCTGTTTAGCGCCGGGCTACTTCCTTGCGCGCTCTTTAGCTGGTCGCTGACCGCGCAGCCTGGCCGCTGCCCGATTGCGCGCGCGCGCCCTGCGTCCTGGCCCTTGCGCCATTCGCCCCTGCGCACTTGGACCCTCGGCCCCCTGCGCCGTTCGCCCCTGCGCACTTGGACCCTCGACCCCCTGCACCGTTCACCCCTGCGCACTTGGACTCTCGGCCCCCTGCGCCGTTCGCCCCTACGTACTTGGACCCTCGGCCCCCTGCGCCGTACGCCCCTGCGCACTTGGACCCTCGGCCCCCTGCGCCATTCGCCCCTGCACACTTGGACACTTGTCCCCCTACGCCATCTGCCCCCGGCGCTCTTGACCCCTGCGCCATTCACCCCTGCGCAGCCCATTCTCTTGCGCAACCTAACCCCTTGCGCAACCTATTTGCCCAAATGTATTGGTTTTATTTTCTTGGACTTGGCTTCCCTCTTGTGGATTAGGTTTTTAAGATCTTGTTCCACACAGCACGACTATCTTGACCCAACACGACCTGACACGATTTTCAGTATTTGCTTATGACTAATACGGTGTTCGTGATTTCTGTGATTTATGATCCTAGTACTTCGGATCTTCTTGATAGTGACCCGATGAGGTGCACTCTTGACTTGTAACCCGATAACTTGATAGTGGCCCGTGGCGGCGCACTCTTGACTCGTAACTTGTAACTTTTAACTTGACCTGTCTTGACTCGACTTGATAACTGGTCGAACTTGACTCTTGTGACCAACACTGACAACGAGGGTGTTCCTGCTTGCTTACTTGTGCAATCTACTTGTCTTGTCTTGCATCATGTCTAGGACGTGACTCCCTGGTTCCCACGGTCAGGGATTCACATGGAATATGGATTAGGATAATGACTAGATCAAACTATAGTTCATGGAGAATTTCCAGTCACAGGCAGTCTCTTTATCTGGGCGCTTTAATTGGACTTGTAGCTTGCCGACGAGTAGAGCACATTTCCAGCACACTGTCATGTGTTGCCCCCTCTAAGTCACCTAAGGGTATATCATCTCCTGGGCGATATACCCAACCATACTCTCAACCCGCGGAAGGATAACTTGATAGTCTGCAGGGCTTGGGACTGGGGAATTCTCACTTGCATCTTGTTAGTAATTAGGCTTGTGATAACCCTAGTTAGTTAAAGTAGTAAGCCGTAGTAATTGCTTGGCCGCTTGTGAATGGATGATGTCTAGCCGTGTCTAGGTCTTGTTTAGTCCCAGTACCTGACCCCTGAGCATGGTTGTGTTACTAACGTTAACAATAAATGGGTAGAGACAGGTTGCTATTCAAGCGAAGGGTTACAACCTCGGTCCTTGTTTGGTTGACGGGTTGTAATCTAGCTCCCAGAATGGTTCCATGTCCCTAGTCGTTTATTGTCCTGTTGTATTCTTTATTACTTGCACTTTTTTCTATTTTTTATGCTCTGATATGCTGGCTTTTGTTCTTATTTCGTGGCCTCCTTGTGGCACTTGCTCTTTCTGGGGTTTGACCCAGCTGGTTTTGTGTGGCCAGATTTCGGAGCAGCACCCGAGGATCTACCGAACCTCCAGCCCGATGGTGGCGACTAGAAGGAACCCGGGCTACAAGTGGATTTTCTATTTTTTTCGCTCATTCTAACTGTAAATTTATTCTTTTGAGGCGTTTAGCCGATGAGCACCTGTTAGCTCGATGCATATTTACTTACTGTCTGCCTACGGGCTGTAAACATGATTAACAAATCCTAGGGTTGATCATGTATGACTTAACTCTTGCTAGTCCTCGCATTTTGTACGACTAGCTTCATGATCAGCTGAATATATAATATTTGGGACGCCTTTTATTGTATATTTGGTGGTCTAATATCTTGTAATTATATTACTTGCTTGAGATTGAGACAATAGGCTTGGCCTTAAGAGACCGTTGGCTTGTAGTAAACCCTCATATCTAGACAGCCGTGACCGTATAGCGAGGTGGTTTCCATCTCAATATACGTAGCTGGCTATGTTCGCCCCCGCTCTCCAGTATTCTGGTTCTAGGGCGTGACATGAACATGACAGAGACTATAAAGTATAATAAATCTGGGAGGGCATAGCAATACATAGTGAGTATAGAAGAACATATGAACATAAGCTAGTATCATGGGTATATAGGGTGTACAATCGTTCTCTAATTATACAAGGTCATCTAATCATGTTATGAATTCATTACACACGAAGAAAATCTCAAAAAACGGACAAAAATGGGCAAAAATAGTTAAAAAAGCCCAAAACAGCCAAAATCGGTATACTGGCGGTAATTCGGCCAAAGATAGAAAGTTTCTGGACAGAAAATCGGTGTACTTCGGAATTCCATCGAAATTTCGATTATCTAGCCATCAATAAGATTCCAAAATTTGCCAAAACTTGTTTCGGCCATAAAAACTTTATTTTAAATCGAAATTCGAATTTTCAAAAGTCAAAATAGCATAGAATTGAATTATCTACAACATGGAAGTATTAGTTTTCACAATTTAAAATATTTAATAGATAAATACCTCAAAATACTCCAAAATAGGTTTTTGGGATACCGAAAAGGATTTCGATTCCCACTAAACTCAAAATCTATGTATACTAGCTAGGTGAGGGCCTCATGTATGCATATGTGACCAAGATCCATGATGGTAACCCAGTATTACTTTCGATACCGAGTTTTCTACTAAGTCGATGTTGGATTTTAACAGAAAATCAAGACCTAGTTCTAACCAAATTTAGAAACATGCATATAGACGAGAATCACGAGGAAAAATGAGTTTAGGGTAATTCTAAGCCTTTAATACCATGGAAAACAAAAATGACAACAAAATAATATGGTTTAAGAATTTGGCAATATGTACTTGCCTAGGTTAAGCTCCAAGCCTAATCTTCTACTTCACCACCAAGAGGGGTACGAAATCACACTCTAGGCCTCAAGGCCAAGCTTTTCTATGCTCTTGAGAAAGAGGAATAAAAGTGAAGAAGGAAGGAAGAAAGAGTGAAAAGAGGAAGGAGAGAGAAATTAAGTAGAAGGTTATATATAGAAGGGGCAATTAATCTTAACCGTTGGATGGTGATCCATGTCAAAATCTAAGTCAATCGTGGCCATCCAAACAAAACCAAATTTTCAATGGGTAATAGGGTGCATCTATACTATTCACCAAAATATCTAAATACTATTCATCAAAATATCTAAAATACTATTCACGAAAATATCGAAAATACTATTCATAAAAATATCTGAAATCGGAAATATCTAAAATATGGAAAAATCTGTCTGGGTGTTATGCCGTCTGTATACGCTGGTATACTGGCGGCATGTCGATCAAGGAGAAAACCTACAGTTTTAGGAAAATTTTAAAGCATTCCGAAAACTAAGAAATACGAAATACACTGTAAAATACATATCCATATATAAATACCGATACTGTGAGACGAGTCTCACAACTCTCCCCTCCTTAGAAATATTTTGTCCTCAGAATTTTCTAAAGGTAAACAAAAATAAGCAAGAATTCCAAGAAAAAATTCTATCAGGATCAAGATATGAAACTCATAAATCATGAAATCTGACTAGAGTAATGTACAAGAAATGTAAAAGAAATTTAAACACACAGAACAACAACATCATGAATTCCTACAATCACACTCAAAAAGGTAGAACATAGATATAACAGTAAGTATACCTCATGATTCAAACTGATACGGGTAACGAGCTCGAATATCATCCTCGCCCTCCCTAGGAAGACTCGCCCAGTGAGTGATGATCCCAGGAAACACAAACTAATCGAATTGTCGGGTTATTGAGAACTTCTTCCTCCGGTCCAAAATGGATACGGGCCTCTCCTCATGCGATAGGTCGTTACCAATGGCCATCTCGAATGATCTAGGATATAGCTCGAATCTAGAACATACCTACGCAACTTAGTTACGTGAAACATGTCATATACCTCGAATAGCGACGGTGGAAGAGCAAGATGATTGGGCAAAATATATGTATCATATCGCCTTGCCCGAGAATATCGATCAACCCAATATATCTATGTCACGACCCGCACCCTTTTTAGGGACACGAGCACGTGGGTACGTCCAGCCTACGTCGCAGTGTCTGCGGTAGAATGCTGTATAGGTCGTCTATAAAATCTAACATCAATAATATATATGTGTACCTATCATCTCCGCACGGAGGAATATATATATATATATATATATATATATATATATATATATATAACACAATCACATGAATCTAAGGAAGATAAGCACGAAAAGATAAAGATATGATGGAAATGGAAAAGCTGGAAACAGATGCAAGTCACAATAACCAACCAGAGATAGAGAGTATCACAATGTACATATCCTAAAATAATAATATACGACAAGCCAAAATGATAAGCTGGAACGCAGTCTAGTCAAACCTACTAGTCTAGATCCCTACCGGTGGTGCGTCCTCTAAAGGCATCGGCTCCACTAAATCCAAGTGGTAAACTCCGTCTACGCCAAACTCATAGAAGTTTGGGCAGTCTATATCTTAATCCTCTAAAAAATACAACAAGGTTATCCTGTCAGGATATAAGCAAGTATAAACGCTAACAACAGTTCCATGTGAATTGACAAGTTCTATAAGAGACAGTTATAATCAAATACAAGATGAAATATCAAGACTGGAATATAAACATAATATATAAATCTGGATATCATGTCAGGGTATGAAATACTGAAAAATGAAGAGCAGTACAGTAATAACTGATGTATAATATAAACATAAATGGTACCTTAAGATATTAGAACGTTATGTGATCGGCTTGGGACACATGATTAGGCTCTTCTATTTGACCGGCTATGAGTCAGGAAATACAAGAAAACAAGAATCAAGTCGACCACAATAGAAAGCTATGAGGCAAGTAGTAACACAGGTAAGGCTTTACCCTACGTGAGGCGAGGGTAAAGCTATGATGCTAGTAGTAGAAGAAATACAAGAGGGATATTGATCAAATAACCTCTAATAAGTCCCCATCCCCGAGTAGTATAAAGGATCCAACCATGGCACATCATGACACGGGATTTAAAGAGCAGGGGGCCAGCCCACTCCCTAATCAGTATCTATATAAGTACATGAAATAAGATCAAACAATATACTCATATACCAGGTAAACCAGGAATAACCTCTCATGACGAGATCCAACATATACTTGTCCGTATACCATCACGTCGGGAATCGAGTAAGATACTACAACTGAATCAGATATAGCAAATATCAAGACAATAAAACTATCAGAGAATGTACTCACCTGCGGTCCTGAGCAGTCAATAGGAATCGAGGCTCAGAGGATAGTCACAGACCTAAATATGAGATATACAAGAGTTAATTAGGGTTTAATAGTGTTTGGCACAATTTTTAGTGTATGATATGCAAATCTAGGTCAAGCTCAGTCAAACTATGTCAAACTAAGTCAAACTAGGTCACACTAAATCAAAATAGATCACACTAAGATAAACTAGGTCACACAAAGTCAAACTAGGTCAAAGGTTGACTTATAGTTGACTTTTGGTCAACTCCTAGTCCAATATAGGTCAAACTAGGCTAATGGTTGACTCACAGTTGACTTTTGGTCAACTGGTCAACTTTGGTCAAGTTTTAGTCAATTCTAGGTCCAATGTTGACTTTTAGTTGACTTTGAGTCAAAACAGTCAACTATGGTCAAACGGGGTCAGCTCTAACCTAGGTATCCTATTCCTAGCATTTACCTACCAAGATACCACGTATCTTGGCCCTATTGGTATCCCGATACAAATATCTTGGTTTAGGTATAAATACTTTAGCCTAGGTAAACCTATAACTTACCTCTAGCTTAGTATCTAGGTAACCCTCTACCTATACCATGGTATCCCAAAACCATATCCTTGTATCTTGATACTTTAACTTGGTATCTCAATACCTTATCTTGAAGGTATCACAAATACCTTACCTTACCCATTACCAAGGTAATTCACATTACCTTGCCCATACTAAGGTAAATCATATTTATCTTGAGATAACACTCTTGGTATCCTAAGATACCAAGACACTAACCTATCTAACCATTACCTACCACTATCTAACTCTAAACTAACCTCTAACATATCATTCTAACATTAACTTAACTTCTAACAACCACCTACAAATATCCTAACATATAGGATACTAACACTCAACTAACAAACAACATCCTATTTAACCTCTCTTCTAACCTCTCCTATAGACACACACACACACACACATATATAAAGGGTTAAGAGGGGGTTAAATGGGTAAAATTAGGGAGGAAATGGGGCTGCACAACAGCCCCAATGCTGCTCTTGCTGCTGTGAGACCAGCCGCTCCTACTGGTCATGAATGCAGCCCCAAGGGGGGCTGCTGCTGTGTGCTGCTGCGTGCTGCTGCCATTGTTAGTAGCTCCTAGCTGCTGCTGCTGCAGCTCCTCCTACTACTACTTCTTCATCTCCCTATATATATATATATATATATATATATATATATATATATATATATATATATATACATATATATATTTTATATATATATATATATAAAATAAAATAAAAATAAAATATATATATATATATTTATATATATATATATATATATATATATATATATATATATATATATATATATACACCTATCTATCTGTCTATCTATCTATCTATCTATCCACAAACACACTCACAACCTCCAACACACATAAACAAAATATACATAAACACCCACACACACATACACTAATATATACATACATACATACATCCTTCTCCTCCTCTCTTAACACTCTCTAACATCCACACACAACACATACTCCTCACACACATACATACACACACACACACACACACACACACACACACACACACACACACTAAAATACGTATATATATATACATATATCTTTCTCTCTCTCTCCCTCTCTCTATATATGTACACATACACTAACACTAATATATATACATTTCCAAAACATCCCAAAACCTATCCGAATACCCAAATTCTCACAATTCTACCCTCTAGGTCTTATACACGTACCCCACACAAGCAATCTAACTCGCGCACGAGAGCAAAAACGAGAAACGAGGCCTAAATGGCCATTATGGCGACTCTGGAGTGTCCGATTCGCGAAACCACACGGTACGAACACCAAACATATCCGGATTCGATCCAAATTCTACCCACGAGTTCTAAATAATGATTAGGACCTATTCTAAGTGCTAACTTACCGATTCTAGTGTCGGTGCAAAAAGTCACCCGTGTGTTGGAACCCGAAAATCCCGAAAAAGCCTATTTTCACGATTTCTCGCGAAACGACTCCACGTATCCAAATATGGACACGTGCCTAGCCTCATCTCACCCAAACTAACCTAATTGGGTCTAATTAGGCTAGGGGCAACACCCAAACATGTCAATTTAGGATTTTTCCAAAATTGACACTAAACCTAGGCCAAAAGTCCCAAATTGAGTCTAATGGGTTCCAAATCTCTCCTAATGGGTTATTTTATATCTAAGGCATCCTATAATATGTAAATGATACTAATTAGAAGTAATTACAAAGATTAGAGTGAGGGTTTACCTCTTGGGAGTTGGAATCCCAAAGAAAAGTCCTAAATTTACTTCCTTTTTAGGTCTAAGCACAAGATCTATGCTCACACCACCACCAAGCTAGATCTACCTAGATCAAAACCACAAATAAGAGATAAACAAGGTTTAGCACTAAGATTAGAGAGAGGTCTAGAGTATGGAGAAGAATTGGAAGAGATGTGCTTACCTTTTGAGCTTAAAATGCAAAAGGAAAAAGAAAAGTTTTTTTGTGGAATGAGAGAAAGGAAGAGAGGGAGTGCTTTATTGCAATAAGAAGAAGGGGATGAAATTTTGGCAAGCCACATTTTGGAGGATTGGGGGCATTTGGCAATTTACCAAAATGACCTCCAAGTCAAAGAAAAGAGTGGTTTTGAGTTGGGGTCAAAATGGTAACTTGGAAATTGTAAATTCCAAGTTCTAAATCTAATTGTAAACTATAATCCCACTACAATCAAATAGAATTAGTTAAAAATAAATATCTGGGTTTGGTCATGACAAGTTGGTCGGGTCCAATTGGGTCCAAAACTGATCCGGGTCACTAAAATAAGTCGAAATGAGACGAAACTCAAACCCGATCAAATAAAACCACAAAACACAATATTAATAAAAAAATATTCACAAAAATATTAAAAAATTGAAAATGACAAAATTTCCCTCAATTTTGAAAACTGGAGGTGACATATCTACCCTCCTAAAAAATTTTATCCTCGAAATTAGGGAAAACTAGTACAGGAAAGACAAGCAAGAAACAAACAAAACAATACCTTAAGGCTCAAATAGATAAGGATAACGCTCCCGCATGTCATCCTTCCTCTCCCAGGTAGACTCACCTGGAGAGTGGTGCCTCCATGCAACACGGACCAAGGGTATAACCTGGTTCCGGAGCACCTTCTCCCGACTATCCATAATCTCCACAGCTGTTCCCGATAGTTGAGAGTATGTCCCACATCGATCGCAAAATGATCCAATACATGGCTAAGATCTGCCATGTACCGCCTCAGTTGTGACACATAGAGCACGTTATGCACTCCTTCAAACATAGACGACAGGTCTAATCGATAAACTATTACACCGACCCTTCCAAGGATAGTGAAAGGCCCGATATAGCGTGGGCTTCCCGCTCCGGCCAAAGCGAAGCATTCCCCATGTCGGAGAAATCATCAAGAACACCATATCGCCGAACTAGACACAAAGCAAGACTCAATACCAATCACAAGAAAATAATCACAAGCAAGCACAAACTGAAATTGAAACTAACCTTGAACTCTAACGGTCTCCGGTGGCTAACGGCCCAATGCGGCTACCTATCCTGAGCCACCCGAAGTCTATCTCTGATCAGTCTAACCTTCTCCGTTGAATCTACCACCATCTCTAGGCCAAGCAACACCCTCTCACCAATATCGTCCTATGATAAAGGAGTGCGACATCTCCGTCCGTATAGAGCCTCAAATAGTGACATCTCTATACTGGCCTAGTAGCTATTGTTGTAAGCAAACTCTACTAGGTGAAGATGATCCTCCCAAGAACCCCCAAAGTCTAGTAAACATGTGCGAAGCATATCCTCAAGAGTCTGGATGGTCCTCTCTAACTGTCCATCTATCTGGGGATGATAAGCGGTACTGAATTTGAGTTGGGTGCCCAAACTAGTATGCAAACTCTTCCAGAAATAGGAAGTGAAACAACTATCCCGATCCGAGACTGTGTTCATCGAAACTCTATACAATTTGACTATCTGACGCACATACAGCTCTTTCAGCTTCTCCGTAGACAAATCTACTTTGAAAGGCAAGAAGTGGGCTAATTTGGTTAATCTATCAACAATGACCCATATCGTGTCTTTTCCTTCAGGAGATCGCGGAAGTCTGGACACAAAGTCCATGGTGATGTGCTTCCACTTCCACTCTAGAATGGGTAGTGGCTGTAGTAATCCATCTGGCCTCTGTCTCTCGGCTTTCACCTGTTGACACACCAAGCAGCGAGATACAAACTGAGCTACCTCTCGTTTCTTGCCATACCACCATATATGCTCTCTCAGGTCTCTGTACATCTTGTAGGCTCCAGGATGCATAGAGTACTGAGTGCGATGTGCTTCCTGAAGAACCTCCTCCAGATGCTCTCTACTCGGAACGCACAGTCTAGCACCGTGCCTCAACGACCCTTCTCCGGCTATAGATAAATCGTCGAGCAAAGATACTCGCACCTGCTCCCTGATGCTCCTCAGGGCAACATCATCATACTGCGCTGATCTGACTCGATCCATTAACTCAGATTGAATCTGTAAGCCCCATATTTGAATCTCCATGCCAGGAATAACCACCTCGATACCCTAACTATCCAAATCGGCCAAAAAATAACGATCTACCGTCAAATACATAGTGACTAGATACCTGCTCAAGGCATCTGCAACTACGTTGGCCTTGCCTGGATGGTACTGTAATGAGATATCAAAGTCCTTCATCAGTTCGAGCCACCGTCTCTGCCGCATGTTCAACTCCTTCTGGGTGAACATGTACTTCAGGCTCTTGTGGTCCGTGAAGATCTCAACTCGCTCTCCGTATAAGTAATGCTTCCACAACTTCAAGGTAAAGATAACAGTTGCCAGCTCCAGATCGTGGGTAGGGTAGTTTTTCTCATGAGGACGTAACTGCCTAGATTCATATGCAATCACCTTTCCGTGCTACTGAAGAACGCAATCCAAGCCCTTTCCAGAAGCGTCACTGTAGATCGTAAAACCACCAGTCCCAGAAGACAACGTCAAGATAGGAGCTGAGGTCAACCTCTTCTTTTTCTCATCGAAGACAGCCTGACACTCCTCAGTCCAGATGAACTCCACATCCTTCCTGGTAAGTCTAGTCATCTGCTCTACAATCCGAGAGAAGTCCTGGACGAACTTCCGGTAATAGCCTGCTAGACCTAGAAAGCTTCGAATCTCGGTGAATAAACTGGGTATAGACCAAGACTCCACTGCTGAAATCTTTTTCTTGTCCACTGAGATCCCTTGCTCGGTCACAATATAACCCAAGAACTCTACCTACTTAATGAAGAACTCACACTTCGATAACTTCTCGTTGAGTTGCTCCTTCCTAAAGGTCTCTAACACAATCTGCAGGTGCTCCTCATGCTCCTCCGGCATCTTCGAGTAGACCAAGATGTCATCTATGAAGACCACTACGAACCTGTCAAGGTATTGATGGAATACCTTGTTTATCAAGTTCATGAACACTGCTAGGGTATTGGTCAACCCAAATGGCATAATAGTGAACTCGTACTGGCCATACCAAGTCTGAAAAGCTGTTCGAAATGTCCTCCTACTTCACCTTCCGTGATGGTAACCAGATATCAAGTCTATCTTTGAAAACACCTTCGCACCACTCAACTGATCGAACAAGTCGTCAATCCTCAGCAACGGATACTTGTTCTTGATAGTGAGGTTGTTGAGGGCTCTATAATCGATACACATGCGTACCGTATCATCCTTCTTCGGTACAAATAGAACAGGTATTCCCCAAGGTAAAGAACTAGATCTGATGAAACTCTTATCCCACACTACCAGAATAAGTCATTTTAGCGACGCCTAAAGACGTCGCTAAAACGACAAATTACGTCGCTAAAAATATTTACCGACGTAATTACCGACATTTTGGACTTGTCGCGGAACCGTAAGTCGCTGATCTTTAAAACGTCGCCGAAAGTCGCAAATACCGACGTTCATCGACGTATGATTACGTCGGTATATCCTGGGATATTACTGACGTCTACCGTCATTTCGTCGGTGGATTAGCGACGTGTTGAAAGTCGCTATACGTCGGTAAAATCATGGGAACTTACCGACGTTTACCGTCGTTTAGTCGGTGAATTAACGCCGTTGAAAATGTCGCAAAACGTCGGTAAAATACCGAGAATTTGTTGACGTTTACCGTCGTTACGTCGGTGGATTGGCGATGACTATTACGTCACTAAATGTCAGTAATTCCTGGAATTATTACCGACGTTCACCGACTTTTACCGACGGTCTCCGACGTATAAGGACGTCGGTAAACGTCGCTCCCCTGGAAAATTTTACAGATTTACCGACGTTTACCGACGCAAACGTACGTCGGTGGACGTCGGTAAACGTCGGTAAATCTGCAAAAAAAATAAAAAAATAAAATACAAAATGTCTTTTTCTCCCTGCAGTTTAAAAAGATAACTATAAAGACACAGTATAACAGATATCCTTTTCTTCCTAGGTTCACCGACCCCTTCGGTGGAACACTCAACACCGGTAAACGTAAACCACAGAAGCACATTAACATCCAATTGAAACAAATAATAACATAAATAATAGTATAACACAATATAGCAGGCAACAAATGGAATTGGATCCAACAAATAGAATAGGATCCAACAAATAGAATAGGCACAACCAACAAGTATCCAAATAACAAGTCTACACCAAATAACAAAGTCTACAACCAAATAACCAAAGTTTACACACAACCAGCAAATAGAATAGGATCCAACAAATAGGATCCAAACATCCAAGTCTACACAACCAACAAATATCCAAGTCACAAACAAAGGATCAAACAAACACAAACAAACAGTCCTAACTAGGACTGCTAGGGATCTGGTGCAGGAGGGACACCGCTGCGACGAAGGGATAAGAACAACTCATACTCCTCAAGTGAAATCGATACCGATGGAGCAGGCAGTGACGTCGGTGGAGTCGGTGTCGATGAAGAAGACGGTGGAAGCGGCGGAGTCGACGACGATAAAGGCACACCCGGAGGACCAGTACGCTCCAATGCTGTAAGTCGCTGGTTGTATGAATCCATGGTAGATAACAGTCTATCACTGCTCTGGACCATAGAATTCGTCACCAATCTCAGCCTATCGGTCATGGTCACCTGTACTGTCTGCAGCTCCATCACCGTGCGCTCTAACCCTCCAACGCTGTGCTCTGTCCTCTCAGTCGTCTCCATGAGCTCCATAATGCCGCGGTCGAGCGCATCCAATCGTGCTAGCAGCACAGGATCGTCCGTAGGGTGCTGAGACTGCTACTCGATCCGTCGTAGCAGGTCGTCACGGAGAGACTCCATTATCTGGTGGACTCCGACAGACTCCTGGGATGGCTGTGGACTATGCACACTAGCAGAAGATGCCCTAGAGGATTGGGTCGCAACTAGGGCGCCATAGGATCCCGTACCGTAGTACGTACCCTTATAAAGTCCACCAGCGGCGGTCATCCACAGCTCGTCCGTCGACGGAGCTTGAGTGGGCTGCGTGGAAGTACCGGCCTCTCCTGCATTAGGTGCACTAGCAGCCGCCCGTTCCCGCATCCTCTGATACTCGACCTAGAAAGTATGGATAGTACTCTATAATTTCTAATTTCTAATTAATGTACTTATTATTACTAACTACATGAATATTTATTTGCATCAAATTTACTAAGTTATATTAAAATTGGCACAAAGTATTAAATTAAGATAACGTATTATAATACTTACATAGGTCTGCTTGGCCCTCTCGTCAATAAGGCCTTCGCCCTTCCGATGGGTGGCCAGGAAGACGGTCACCATGTCGGCGTTACCGACCTTCCTTACCTATAATTAAATATATTATCTTAGTAATAATTTATCAGATTTGTATTAAAATAATATTTCTAAAAGATAAAGACATACCAGATGACGGAAATGTTCCGTCATCGGAATCGACCCACCGTACCACTTCGAGGCATGTTGCCTAGCCGCCTTAGCCTTCTCCGACTTCTCTTTGTACCTTGGCTCATCGAATCGAGCCTTTATCGCATTCCACTGATCAGGGGTGATCTAACCTTGGATTGGTTTTCCGGCATGATCATGATCCTTCTGATCATTAATAGCGTCGCGGATCAGCTTGGCAGCGACGGTAGAAAACATCCCCTCGATAAGCTTGGCCTGGTACGGTTGATAGAAAAATATATCCTAGAAGAGCGCAAACCAAATATTTATCAGTTATATATAATATGAATTAATTATATGATTCGTATTAAAAGCAAATCTATTTTAACCTTGAAGCGCGTAAACCAGTAGTTCTTTCTTTTGTCTGGAGCATCAAAGTAGTTAATCCAAGGACCACCATAATTATGCCTCAGCATGTGGCCTAGGCGTCTCTGTACCTCTGGGGGACGATATCTATATAGACATATTATATTCATGAAAAAAGTTAATTTATGATAAAAATAGAAAAAAATTATAAACCAAAATACCTACTTTGTACCGTCGGCCCAGATCTCCGTCCCCCTCTCCTCCGGAGGTGCGCACGCATCATCTGCATGATGCTGGTCGGCCGTCGGTGCAGCCTCTGCCATCTGCTCATCCGTCTCCATCGTCGTATCAGCAGCAGGAACACTAGACGGGCGAGCACTCTCATTAGGCCTGGAACTACTCGTCCCAGGAGATATACTACGTGACGTCGTCCCAGCAGGCCCAGCTACTGTCCGATATGTCAGAGTAATCGGCGACGAGGCTCCAGAGTCGGTACCAGTAGGAGGTACCGAAGGTAAACCCCATCCTCTAGCAGTACCTATAGGAATTATCGGAAGATCATGACCTCGTCATCCCCCTTTTCGGAACGATCTGTGATGACCTGCCATACCTGATAGCAGCATATGATAATACAACAAATAATAGAGACTAGAAATATAAAAGTACAACAAAGACAAGATAATAACAAAGACAACATATGATGATACATTCTACAATAAGCATCTAAGTCCATATAATATATTCTAGAAGAAACATCTAAGTTCAGATAAGTATATCTCTCTCAATCATCTTCAGAATAATCATCTTGTTCGTCTTCCTCGACCTCATCTTCCTCTTTCTCCTCATCTTTACTTTCATCTTCGCCTTCGTCTTCCTCTTCGGATAATTCTACATCTTTTACATTATGTGTCGTGTAATGCATAACTTCCGTGGAGTCCACATTGACAATATTGGTTACAAGAGGTAGCTCGTCCTCCTGGTAAGTTTTTTCGTCAACATCAAAAGTATCTCTAACTTTAGTCTTGCATACTGTCCACCAGTCAGACTTCGTTGCTCTCCGTCTCAGATAAGCTGTGAAGTATACGAGCTGAGCCTGAGTTGCTAGGACAAACGGTTCGTAGCCTTGATATCTACGCTTGTAGTTTATATCCACAAGACCATGCTTGTCAATTTTCCAACCTTGATTTTCAATCGGATCGAACCATTCACACTTGAACAACACGATCATTGCAGGTTCTCTGCCATTATTATATAACAACTCTACAATCTCTCGCAAGATGCCAAAGAAATTATTTCATGGATCGACGTCTTTGTAGTTCGAAGACTTGATACACAATCAACTGTTTTCGTGGAATCAAGATCCAGGAACCGGTCTCTGATCGGAGCATTTGTCGACTTGAACCGAAAGCCATTAACATAGTAACTTGGCCATATTTTAACAAAACTAATTGGTCCCTTGGCAAGAGTTCTAATTAATTCAATCTCGGGTGAAATTAGACGATCGACCTGAATATCAAAGAAAAGATAATAAGTTATTTATTGCGCAGTTGCATTAGAAGAGGCCAGTAATTACCGAGCTACTTACATATTCGCTCAACCAAGAAGGAAAATGATGTCTTATTTCTTGTTCTAATGCTTCGTTTGTTAGGTAGGGTCTAACCATCCTCAACTCATCATTATATGTGCTGGAAACAATGAAGCAACCGCTGATTAGTACAATAATATTAGCTTATACTATTACATTGAGATGACATAAACTCATCATTCCTTACTTACCCCTCTAGTTTCTCCACTTCATCCTTGTCGCAATTGAGTAATACATACAACTGAACAGCCCTTCGTTATTTTCCCCGAAGGCTTTCTGGATGTATTGAATACTTTCAGTATTCCATCATTAAATTCTTGATATCCGTCGTCGTTTTTCGGAGCCCTCGTTCTATTCATAGCAACATGAGGTTTGAAATAGGAGGAGCAGAAATTTGTAATCTCTTCGAGAATATAGGCTTCACAAATAGAACCTTCGACCCGAGCCTTATTTTTCACCTTTCTTTTTAGGTTATTCAAATATCGCTCGAACGGGTACATCCATCGATATTCGATGGGTCCACCAACACGTGCCTCGTAGAAAAGATGAATCGGCAAATGCTCCATAGAGTCAAATAATCCAGGAGAAAACACCCTCTGTAGCTTGCACAGTGTTACCGTAATGTTCTTCTCTTGCTTTTCTAGACGATCAACGAGCAATTTCTTAGAAGAAAGGTCCCTGAAGAATATGCTAAGCTCCGTCAATGGATCCCAAACTGCCTGCGGTAAGAATTCCCAAAATACAATCGGAATTAACCGCTCTATGAATACGTGACCATCATGGCTCTTCATATCTGTCAGTTTGTTCTCCTTGAGGTCGACGCATCTTCTCAAGTTCGAAACATACCCACCTGGAAATTTCAGACCTTGAATCCACCTACAAAGCCTCACTTTATCCTCCTTCTCCAGTGAGAAAATTACCTTAGGCTGCTTCAACTTCCCATTCCCGTCCTCTATCAAATGCAATACATGACGTCTACATATTTCTTTCAAGTCCAATCTAGCCTTTGGATTGTCTTTCGTCTTCCCCTTTACGTCCATTATAGTATTAATTATGTTGTCAAACACATTCTTCTCGATATGCATGACATCAAGGTTATGTCTAATCAGATTGGTGTTCCAATATGGAAGATCCCAAAATATACTCCTCTTCATCCAGTTATGAGTGCGACCAAATCCGTCACACTTGTAGCCCGTAGCAGGCTGCTCAATAGTTCTTGGTAAATCTTTTACCTCTTTCCATATCGTGTATCCGGTCCACCTTGGCGGGAGATTAGCCTTCTCCACAACGCCATCACGAAAAGCATTCATGTTCCTCCTGTACGGATGATCCTTCGACAGGAATTATCGATGACAATCGAAGAAGCACGGTTTGCCTCCGTGTTTCAAATGGAAAGCCTTAGTACTGTCCGTGCAATACAGACATGAAAGACGACCATGCGTGCTTCATCTAGATAACATTCCATAGGCCAAAAAGTCGTTGATGGTCCACATAAGTGTTGCCCGCTTCTGGAAATTTTGTTTTCTAGATACATCGTACGTGTTGAGCCTACTTCCCACAGATGATTCAACTCATCAATCAATGGCTGTAAATACACATCGATGTTCCTTTTTGGATTGTTCGAACCTGGGATAATAACGGTGAGGAACATATACGAAGTCTTCATGCACATCCAAGGCGGTAGATTATACGGGATGACGATCACAGGCCAACACGAATACTGGGATCCCGAAAGTCTGAATGGGGTAAAAGCGTCGAAGCAGAGACCCAATCTGACATTACGCGGATCAGAAGCAAAATCTGGATACTCTCGATCAAAGTGCTTTCATGCTTCTCCATCAGATGGGTAATCCAACACTCCTTCGGTATGTTCCCGCTTATGCTAACTCATGTTTTCTGCAGTTTACTTCACAATAAACAACCGCTGCAACCGTGACATCAATGACAAGTAGTGCATCGAAGAGGTAGGCTTCCTGGCTCCGACAGACTTTCCTCTACCACATGCCTTGTAGCGATCGACACCATAAAATCTGCAGGCGTCTTCATCCTTGTCGTCTTTGTAGTACAACATGCATCCGTTACGACATGCATCGATTTTTTCATATTCTATCCAAAGCGATCTAACCATCCTCTTAGACCGGTAGAAGTCTTTAGGCAACTTTGCACCCTCAGGCAGTATTTCTATAAGCAACTCTATAAGACGGTTGTAGCAATCTTACGACATGTTAAAATCGGACTTGATGCTCAACAATCTTGTAACCACCTCTAACGATGAATGATCCTCACAACCAGGATATAATAGAGTCCTTGCATTCTCCAGCAACTCCATGAACTGTGCAGCATCGAGGTTCGGTGCCTCCTCAGGTGCATCATGATCATCCGGATCAAAACTAGGCCCGACCGCATCAAAAACCATGTTCACCAACGCATCGTCGTAAGGAGCGTTGTTGTGGACATCCGCATAAGGCTCGTACTCCGATGCTAAAGACAAAAGTTCTTTGTGCTCGCTCAACTGATAGTAATTCGACGTGAAACCCTTCGAGTATAAATGATACATGACATCCACTTCTGGATGATATTTCAATTTGTGACATCTCACACACAGACACTTAATTTTGGTACCGTCTATGTACTGAGGGAACGCCTTGGCAAACTGCAGGAACTGGTGTACACCCTCTATGAATTCATCTCGAACACCGTACATGTCATCAAGATGACGGTTGTACATCCAAGTACGATTCTGCAGATAGTAATTCAGCTCCATAATTCTGTAAGATAGATACATCAAGGTAGTGAATGATATGCAAGTGTCAAAGCTTTGAAATAGTAGCTCAATCGAGGGATAGAGTTAATTGAAGGAAGTTACTGGGGAAAGTGAAGACCGACATGAACTGATGACGCACGAAAATGAGGGTCTCAAAGCTAGAACAAGTCAAGTTGTGCTTTGGAAAAAGAACTCTTGCAAGCACTTTGTTCACAAAGCAAGCTATAAATAGAGAATACAGAACAAATATCGAGTTCGTAACTCAAGTATAGAGCGTACAAGAGTCGTAAACTCGAGAGATGTTCTGCCTTCGTTATATCTTGCTTTGTGCACAAAAAGCTTAACAAGAATAGAACATATCCAAAATACAACTTTACTTGTTACAACTTTGATCTCCAAATTCTCGTTTGTCAGTTCATGCGGTCTACACTTTTCGTAGTATATGTGCACATGATATTTTATGTTAAATGGTCAGAGATTATTGGTCATCTTCTTTTCGTATTGCTAACTTTTGTTTCGCGTGTTTGTGCGTGCGGTGGTCAGAGATTATCGTGGCGGCATGTCACCCGTGTCTATATAAGAACGTCGCTACAATATTTCATATAGGGTTGGCTGCTCGATCGATTTCATTTTTTTACCCCAAATTTTTGTTCTCCCGCCTCCTTCCCCCTCGACGAGCTCCTCCCCCTCGACGACCCCTCCCCCCTTAGTGACCCCCTCCTTCATCGGTGCAGCGATCGCGGCGGCATATCACTCAAAGGCTGAGTTGTATAAGTCAAGTTTTAGGATATTAGTCTATATATTATGTATAGTCCAACCGAGTCAACTCTAAGCTAAACTAGTCCAACTTGGTCAAACTAGCCATTTGTACGTTGTATAAGTCAAGTTTTAGGATATTAGTCTATATATTATGTATCTAGCTATATTGTATCAAAGCTAAACCGAGTCAACTTTATACTAACATAACTTTATAAGTCAAGTATAGAGTATTACTAAAAGAACTTTTGGACTTATAGTCCTAGGCATATTGAATCAGATGTTGGCAAATCAGTTGGTTTAGAATGTTAGGTTGCAGATATTGAAGTGGATAGAGGTAGGTTCGAGCAAGTGATCCTTTACAATTAAGACTCTAACACTGTGGTCAAGTATCATAACTGAATCCTTCTCCATGTCAAATTAATGATGTTAACCTTAGTTGAGAGTAAGCATTTAATGTTTCCAATTGAGTACTCACCTAGACAGGTTGCACTAATGTTAACAGTAGGAATGACGTTTGGAATGGTTTATGAAGTGGTGAATCAACATTAGGTAGTTGGATTTATTTCAGACAACCATATTAGTATGTGGAGGGCCAAACAGTTGGTGTTAGATGTAGACTAACTAAACTGTGAAAGAAGATGGATATTTGTATGAGTTCGCTTCAGTAGAAAGACTGTGACTCTGTATGAATCATATTAGAGGAGTTACTCTGCATAATCATGTACTAAGTATAAGATATGGGTTAGGGCTTAATGGGCTAAGCTAAGCTAGGAGTCCAATAACACCGATAGTAATGTCTGTAACTAGGGTATTTGTGAATATTATGTATCAATATAAGAATAAAGTTGGGTAGTAATTTAGCATATTATTTATCTTATATCTAGAATACCCTAATTTAGCCAAAATTTGAGGACGTAGTTGTCATTGTGTGTGAGCGTCAGTGTTGTGTCGTGTGTCAAAGTGTGTGTGTGTCAAAGTATTGTGTCATGTGTCAAAGTGTCGTATCCGTGTGTATACGAGCCGGTTAGGGTTAGGGTTTACCTGATCAACCGTGGCAGGAGGGGAGGGGCGACGGCGAGGGGGAGCGACAACGGCGAGGGAGAGCGGCGGTGGAGGTGGTTGGAGCTGGCTCTGGCGAACGAGAGGGACGCTCGAACGAGGGATCGGGCGCGGCGATGGCGAGGGGGAGGAGGGGGTCGACGGCCTCCTGAGGAGGGGTCGGGGAGCGACGGTCACCGAAGGAGGGGGTCGGGGAGCTGATGGGGAGAGGGGGAGGGGGAGGGTTGGGGAGAGGAGAGGGGTCGCCAAGGGGGGTAGGGGTCGCCGAGGGCGGTCGGTCGGGGGCCGAGGGGGGTGGGGGTCGCCGGATAGGGGTCGGGGGGGAAGGATGAAAGAAATTTGGGGGCAAAAATAATGGGGGGACTGAAAACTCGAATCTGACCTATATTTTCAATTTAGCGACGTCATATTAGAACATCGATAAACGTCGCTAATATCAGTGATATTAGCGATGAAGTAATAAATACGTCGGTAAACGTCGCTAATATCACTAATATTAGCGACGTTTGCCGACTTATACGTGACGTGAGCTCTTTAAAATGCAAACATAGTTTAAATACGTCACAGAATGTCGCTGTCAGTCGCTAATAATGACGTCTTGCGACGTTATAAAAAAGTCGCTAAGTTCTTTTTTTTCTGCGATGTTTTCTTAAAAAGTCGCTAATTACGTCGGTAATATGACTTATTTTGGTAGTGCCACAGCTCGTCGACCTGCTTCTTCGGCTCTTCCAACTCGCTATTGTTGATCCTATAGACGTGCTGTGAGATAGGCTCAGCGCCCGGTACCAAGTCTATAGAGAATTCAACATCTCTGTCGGGCGGCATCATAGGCAACTCCTTAGGGAAACATCCAAGAACTCTGCTATCAATGGATGTAGCAAATCCTGCCCCGCCAACAAGTCCCTACATAAGCCATTTCCTAGCTCAGCTGCTCCCATGGCGAACTCAAACTCTGGCTCTTCGGGTGGCCTAAATAATACCTTGCCTTATATGCAATCTATACTGGCATGGTGCCTACTCAACCAATCCATATCGAGTACTATATCGTCGCTCGGAAGTGGCATTACGAGCAAACATGCACTCAATTCTCGGCTCCCAGTGTAACACTCCGCCCCTTGTAAATATTATTGACTAGGATAATGCCTCCTCCAGTCATAATCTTGTAAGTCCTACCCAAAGATTCAGCAATAATATTGTACCTAAAAGCAAAAGATACAGATACAAAACTATGTGTAGCACCAGAGTCAAATAAGGCTAACGCAAAAAATGAATCGAAAAGAACAGAACCTGCACGACATCTGCTACGGGCTCAGCCTCCTTTGTTGCCAGTATAAACGCTCTGTACTGGGCTGCTCCCCTCTGATGCTGGGCAAAACGCTGCTGCTGCGTCTGAAGTGGCAGGCCCCTCAGCTGAACTGCAGGTCCATCTGGAGCTCTAGCAGGTAGTGCTCTGTCCTGATCTCCCTTGGTTGCACGAATAGGGCAATTCTTCAGCTGATGGTCGAAAGCTCCATAGAACAGGCAAACGCCCAACCTCCTCCGATAGACCTCTCGGGTGTGCCCCGGCTTCCCAAAGTAAGAACACTAAGGAACCTACCTCTATCCCTGCTGCTGATGTGCACATACTGGTGCCTGATATTACTGAAACTGAGGCTGCTGGAAAGGCCTCTACTGAATATAGGGATGCTTGGCCGGCCCCGTACTAGAACTAGTTCCCAAAGCATTACTGCTCCTCTTGGGCCTCAGACCGTAGTCCTCCTCCGCTATCTGAGCATCCATCAGAATCTACTCAAAAGTCGCCTCACGACGCCCAGGTGTGCGAGAATGAACAACATGGATCAGGCCCCTCCTGAATTTTTGGTCCTTCTCTCCCTCATCCTGAATCATCCTTGGGGCAAATCGGCTCAGGCAAAAGAACTCTGTCGCATACTCATCCACTAACGAGTTCTCCTGGACCAGTCCTGTAAACTGGCCCTCCAACGCGCTAGAAGCTACATCAGGATAGAACTTCTCCTTGAATAGCCTCCGAAAGTTCTCCCAAGTTAGCCCTCTAACAGATGCACGAAGGTCCATGCGGTGCCATGTCAACGCAATGTCAAAGAACTGGTTCGCCGCTGTCGATACCCATAACCTCTTCGGGATCTCCGCCAGCTCCATGCTCCTCTCCACGTCCTCTAGCCAATCATCGACATAAAGTATGCCCTCGGATCCCTTGAACTCTCGAAGGACCACTGAAGTCCACTACTGTACCAGGCCTCGATTGCTGCTGATGCAGCTCCTGGGCCGAAGCACCCTGAACCGGAGCTGCAGCCACCTTCTCAACTGCAGCCATAGCCAACTGATAAGCATTCTCCATGCTTTGTCTCAAAGCCTCTGTCTGACGCTGCGATGCCTCAGCCTGTGATCGCTGCGCCTCTATCACCTACTGGAGAAGTGCGAACATCTGTGTAACGTCTACCGACAGTACAGATGGAGGCGGAAGAGTCTTTGGCACAACAATACTAGGCCCCTAAACTTGCTGCGGAGGACCTCCAGGTGCTGCTACCTCTGCCACCCGGATGGTAGAAACAGTAGGGGCAGCCTCCTGGACTGCCACACTCGAATCCGGAGGAATAGGTCACGAAGGATCGGACCTCTCCGGTACTGCACCGGATCCAGCGGCCTGAGCTCGAGTCATTGTCATTCTAGAGACAGATTCGAGCACAAGATCAATATGGCACACGATAAGATATTATCAAAGAAGAACAATAAAATTGAAATGCAAGAAGAGTTGTCATGATAATCCAAAGATCAGAAATTTTCCTAAGATGTGACTGAGTAACTCCTATCATCACCTAGAACCTATATCCTAACTGCATGCTCGTAATTAGTACTCTATGTTGAGTACCATTACGAGATCGCACGAATGCGATATGGACCTGCATGGGCCACCACAAAAATGTGTCACGACCCACATCCTGTTTAGGGACACGAGCACATGGGTACGTCCAGCCTACGCTGCAGTGTCGGCGGTAGAATACTGTATAGGTCGTCTATAAATTCTAACATCAACAATATATATGTGTACCTGTCACCTCCGTACGGAGGAATATATATATATATATATATATATATATATATATATATATATATATATATATATATATATATATAACTCAACATATGTATCTAAGGAAGATACACACGATAAGATAAAGATATGATGGAAATAGAAAAGCAAGAAATAGATGCAAGTCATAACGTCAAACTAAAGAGTATCACAATGTACATATCCCCAAATAATAATATACTACAAGCCAAAATGATAAGCTGGAACGTAGTCCAAACCTACTAGTCTAGATCCTTACCGGTGGTGCATCCTCTAAAGGCATCGGCTCTACAACATCCAAGTGGTAAACTACGTCTACACCGAACCCGTAGAAGGCCGAGCAGTCTGTATCTGAATCCTCTGAAAAACATAATAAAGTTATCCTATCAGGATATGAGCAAGTGCAAATGCTAACAGCAGTTCCATGTGAATTAACAAATTCTATAAGACACAGTTATTATAAAATACAAGATAAAATATCAAGACTGGAATATAAACATAATATGTGAATCTGGATATCATGTCAGGGTATGAAATACTGGAAATATAGAGTAGTACAGTAATAATTGATGTATAATGTAAACATAAATGGTGCCTTAAGATATTTGAGCGTTATGTGATCAGCTTGGGACACATGATCAGGATCTTCCATTTGACCAGCTATGAGTCAGGAAATACAAAAAAACAAGAA
>JANAVB010010163.1:42500-80493 GCA_029216955.1 Iris pallida
CAACAAGTTCTAAGTAATGATTTTGGCTTATTCTAAGTGCTAATTTGCCGATTCTAGTGTCGGTGCAAAAAGTCACCTGTGTGTTGGAATCCGAAAATCTCGAAAAAGCTTATTTTTACAATTTCTCGCGAAACGACTCCATGTATCCAAATATGGACATGTGTCTAGCCTCATTTAACCAAAATTAATCTAATTAGGTCTAATTAGTCTAGGGGGGACACCCAAACATGTCAAATTAGGAATTTCTACAAATTGACTCTAAACCTAGGCCAAAAGTCCTGAATTTAGTCTAATGGGTTCCAAATATCTCCTAATGGGTTATCCTACACCTTAGGCATCCTCTAATATGCAATTGAAACTAATTAGAAGTAATTACAAAGGTTAGAGTGAGGTTTTACCTCTTAGGAGTTGGAATCCCAAGAAAAAGTCCTAAATTCATTTCCTTTTTGGGTCTAAGCACAAGATCTATGCTCACACCACCATCAAGCTAGATCTACCTAGATCAAAACCACAAATGAGAGATAAACAAGGGTTAGCACCAAGATTAGAGTGAGATCTAGAGTATGGAGAAGAATTGGAAGATATTTTCGTACCTTTTGAGCTTAAAATATAAAAGGGAAAAGATATGTTTTTTTTTTGTGGAATAAGAGAAAGGAAGAGAGAGAGTGATTTCTTGCAATGAGAAAAAGGGAATGACTGGCCGACCATATTTTAGAGGGTTGGAAGCATTTGACAATTTACCAAAATGTCCTTCAAGTCAAAGAAAAGAGTGATTTTGAGTTGGGGGTCAAAATAGTAACTTGGAAATTCTAAATTTCAAGTTCTAAATCAAATTCTAAACTCTAATCCCACTACAATAAAAATGATTAGTCAAAAATAAATATCTAGGTTTGGTCATGACAAGTTGGTCGGGTCCAATTGGGTCCAAAACTGACCCAGGTCACTAAAACAAGTCGAAATAAGACAAAACTCAAACCCGATAAAATAAAAGCCCAAAACACAATATTAATAAATAAATATTCACAAAAATATTAGAATTTTGAAAATGAAAAATTTGCCCTCAATTTTGAAAACTGGAGGTGACAATCTAGTACTAAGCTTTTCCCTTACGCCAAATCCAATGACACCACGGGTAGGCATAATCCAAGGGAATACATAGTCGTCGATTGAGAACCCAAGAGAACACGATAGATGAAAATCCTAAAGATGCTGTCAGTCTTGAGCTACTCTGATCTCTGATCTTCCTGACTACTCCAACTAACTTAGCAATCATCTTTGGACCAAGCATCTGCCTCTCTCCAATGTCATCCAAAGCTAGGGGTGACCTACATCTTCTACCATGCAAAACCTCGAAAGGTGCCGTTTGAATGCTCGTCTAGAAGCTGTTGTTGTATGAGAACTCCACGAGAAGTAAGTGATCCTCCCAAGAACAACTGAAGTCAAGAGTACACGACCGAAGCATATCTGACTGACCATCTGGCTGAGGATGGTATACTGATATAAAACTCAAACAGGCACCCAAACTCGGCTGAAGACTCTTCCAAAAATATGAAGTGAACCTGGAATTCCGATCTAAGACTATGCTAATTAGCACCCCATGTAGTCTGACAATCTGTCTCATGTACAGTTCGACCAACTGTTACATAGACTGACCAACTCTAAAAGTTAAAAAGCGGGCAACCTTCGTGTGTCGATTCACTATAACCCAAATGGCATCTCTACTAGTCAGGGTTCTAAGAAGACCAGTCACGAAGTCCATAGTAATATAATCCCACTTTCACTCTAGAATCGGCGAAGGCTGAAGAAGTCTGATCGACTTCTGATGCTCATCCTTAACCTGCTAGCAAACCAAGCATCGAGAGACAAATCGAGCTGTCTCCCTATCACTCCCGTTTTCTTTTATACGTATTTTTAGTATACGTGTATAGATTTCTGACGTTTGTCAGGTGACCCGTAGTTAGACTTGTCTTGCATAGCCTGATACTGGTTTAATTTTAACTTGGTTTATTTTGGTTCATCTAGGTTTGGCTTGGCTTGGTTTAGTTTTGTGTGGTTTGAGATAAGAGGGGTTGATATAAAAGTTAACTCTCCTCCCTCTCTCTCTCTCTCTCTTCATTACTTTCATTTATTTCCTTTATATTCTCCATTACTTCTCTCCACCCACTAAAGAAAATCCTAGGCAAGTGCAACTTGCTTCATGATTGATCTCAAGTTTTATTGTTCCATTCTCTTCTTCACTTGATTCTAAGCCTCGTTAGAACTTGAAGTTTTTAGTTTCCATGGATAGATTTTTGTAGAACTAAGTTTATAATTATTCTCGATTTTCTTGGTTTTGATCTCTTGAACTTTATTATTTTCGAGATCTAATGGTCCTATGTTGTAGGAAGTTTAATTCCACCTAATTTAGACCCTTGAAAGTCCCAATTTTGACTTATTTTGGGAGATTTATGGCCTTTCTAGTCATGGATTCTCATGAACATTTGGAGGCTGGTTGGAGAAGATGAGCAGTGCATGCTGGCACATACATGCTGGCTCATGCATACTGGCACATGCATATTGGTACATGCATGTTGGCGCATGCATGCTAGCGCATGCTGTCATGGTGCATGTTGTGGCTGGTGCCTTTTGGCCCATGGTGCATGCTGTCCCTAGCACATGCTGTCATGGCGTATACTGTAGATGGTGCCTTTTGGCCCATGGCGTATGCTGTCCTAGCACATGCTGTCCCTGGCATATGTTGTTCTGGCGCATGCTGTGGATGGTGCCTTTTGGCCCATGGTGCATGCTATCCTGGCACATGCTGTGGATGGTACCTTTTGGCCCATGGCACATGATGTCCTGGCACATGCTGTCCCTGGCATATGTTGTCCTTGTGCATGCTTGCTGGCGTATGCTGTCCTGGCACATGTTGTCCCTGGCGTATGCTATCCTAGCGCTAGCTGTCCCTAGCGTACGCTGTCCTGGCGCATGTTGTCCTGGCACATGATGTCCTTGGCGTATGTTTTCCTAGCGCATGCTGTTATGGTCCATGCTGTCCTGGCACATGCTGTCCCTGGCACCTCTTTTGACCTCTTGTGCTATTTCTTGCCATGATAATTCTTGTTACATTTATCCATGCTTGTCCCCTTGGTCCTTAGTGTAAGGTTGTGATATTTCCTTGTACCCTTTATTTGATTTGTCCTGTGGTGACCCGACTTAATAACTTGTTGAGTAATATATGTCTTGAACTTGATAAGATTTAACTGGACTTGACATGAACACGATATGATAACTCTTGATAGTGACCCATTGTAGTGCACTCTTGACAAGCAACTTGACATGATAATTCTTGATAGTGGTCCGTCATGACGCACTCTTGACACGATAAGTAACCTGACATGTAATCTTGAATGCTGTTGCGACGGCTATCTTGACATGCTGAGTAATAACTCATTTTGACACCGTGGGTGATTGTTCTTGAATGTGCTTGTATACGCTACCAGTCTCGTCTTGCATCATGTCTAGGACTTGCATTCCTAGTTACTACGGTCAAGGATTCATACTGAATCTGATTAGGTTATTAAATAGATTGATCAAAGTAACTCATGTAGAGAGATGTTTCTAGTTATAGGCGATTTCGTTATCCCGACCATACCTGATGGACTTGCAGCCTGCCGACGAGTAGGACACATTTCCAGCCCACTATCATGTGTGGCACTTCATGAAACAAATACTATGCACACTGTCATGTGTTGCACTCCAAGTCACCTAATAATCCTTGATAACTCTTACTTGAACCTCCCCTGGATAACCAGGATAGCTGCAGGACTTGTGACTGCCAGAACATCTCATTGCATCATGCTAGTAACTAGGCTTGTGATAACCCTAGTTAGTTAAAGTATCAAGCCGTACTCTTTGCTTGGTCATGAATGCTGGATGGAGTCCAATCCTGTCTAGTTTTGTCAAGATCCAGTACATGGCTATCTCAGGACATGCTTGTTTACGCTTTACTCTTAGCATTAAATGGCTGGAGACCTGGTTCTGTTCAGACGAAGGGTTACAACCCCGATCCTTGTTTGGGTTAAGGATTGTAACCTGGCTTCCAGAATAGTTCCTCGTCCTCTCGTCATTTCATGCCTTATTTGTATTTTATGTCTTCTTGTTATTATTATTGTTTATGTTCTGACATGCTGGTTTTAGTTCTTAAGTGAAGCCTCCCGTATAGCACTTGCTCTTTCTGGAGTCTGACCCAGCTGGTTTTGTTTGGCCTGATTTCGGAGTAGCTTCCGAAGATCTTACAGCCTTCCTGCCAGATGGTGAACACTAGAAGAAATCCTGGCAATGAGTAGGTTTATTTTGCTCCCCCACTCTAATTATAAAATTATTCTTTTTAGGCGTTTAGCCGCCGAGCAAGTGTTAGCTCGGGTTGAATACTTATATTTCTTATCTGCATAAGGGCTGTAATATGATTAACAAATCCTAAGGTTGATCATGTATGACTGAAACTCTTGCTAGTCCTCGCATTGTGTACGACTAGCTTCATGATCATCTGTATATGAAATGTATGAGATGCCTTACTATTGAATATTTGATGGTCTAACATCTTGTAACTGTTATTACTTGCTTGAGATTGAGGCACTAGGCTTGTTCTTGACTATAAGAGACCGATGACTTGTAGATAAACCTTCATATATCTAGACAACCGTGACTGTACATTGAGGTAGATTACACTTCTATATACGTAGCTGGCTGTCTCTGTCCCCCACTCTCCAGTATTCTGGTTTGGGGCGTGACACGGTTTAAGTTGTGGCCCATGCAGGTCTTATAAATCAAGATGTGTGAGGGTTTTACCGGATATATGTCTCAGTCAGCACTCGCCTTTGATCTCTACTCGTGTCTACTAATCTTCCTGAAATCTTGGCCTGGTCACATGCTTATATCCTTGATCTATCTTGGTCCTTCCCTAATGTTCCCTATGTCATTTTCTTTAGTAGCATCGGTCCTGGTCCTGTCAATCAACCGGAAGGAGAACCACCTGTAAACTAGCCTCAACTAGGAGACCAAGCCCAGCACTCAGGAGTAGCCTCCCGAGTTATGCCTTCTGGGGATCCTGAGCCACCAGTTCAGCCAGCTCAGCCTACAGAGCCTGACAATAGAATCTTGGTAGGAATCATCCGGGAATTGCTTGCCTCTTAAGATCGTCAGGACGATGCCCTGAACTAGACAGTAGAGTCAGCCATGGGCATAGTTGGTTATCAAGATAACAGTGCAGCAAATAATTTCAAGCGCTTAAACCCTCATTTCTTTGATGGCAGTAAAAATGCAATCGATGCTGATGCGTGGCTCCAGGACATCGAGATTATCTTAGAAGCAGCCAAGACTCCAGAGGAAGAGAAAGTGGTTGTAGTGCGCCTACAGTTATTGGACTTAGCCCGCACCTGGTGGGCGATATTAGCAGTTGGATTGGCGATGTCGGTCTATGGGCGACATTTAGTGACAAGTTTCAGATCAAGTACTTTGATGCAGTGGCTCGATTTGATCTGCAGACGAGATTCACCAATTTAAAGCAGATGAGCAGGACAGTCGATGGATATACGGCCGAGTTTTTAAGCCTGAGTCGGTTTACTCCCACCTTGGTGGCAACCGAGTTGGGTCGAGCGCAGCAATTTCAGTCGGGACTCCATCTAGAAATTATTCTAGCTATGGAGTAGTTCGAGCATCAGACTTTTGATGCTGTCTTGAGGGCAGCTAGGAGGCATGAGTATACCTCGCAGAGGATCGTGGACTGAACCGGAAGCAGAAAGAGGTCCCATGGACAGATGAGTCTGTCTTCAGCACCATCCCCGACAGCTAGGGCTTTGTAGATTGGAGTTCCTCGAAGGGCGAGTTCAGTTACGTCGGTTCAACATTCAACATCGACGTACCCTCAGCAACTGAAGCGGAGCACATGATTGGGTCCTGCCCGAAATGAGCCAGTTCATCATCGTCGAACCTAACTAGTCCATCGGTTAGGGGACCAGCCCCAGCACCAGTGCAGCAGCAGTAGTAGTACCAGCCTCCGAGGCCATTGCCGCCTCAGGCACAAGTATTCCAGCAGCAGAGACCCGAGCAGTATGCACAGACCCAAGCTCAGATACAAAACTGGCAGAGATGTTTCTAACAGAGGGGACCAGCACCAAGAGGACATGGTCAGGCAATAGTTTTGACCGTAGAGGAAGAGTTAGCTTCAGGTGAGGTGGTGGCAGGTACCATTCTCATCAACTCTTTTCCAACATCAGTATTATTTGATTCGGGTGCAACGCATTCATTTATGTCTGCACGATTCGCAATACGGATATGACTGGAGCCCGAGTCATTATCAGTAAGGCTCAATATACTTACTGGTAATGGTCTTGTGGGAGTAGATAGAGTCTTTTCCTCGTGTAGAATCTTAGTTAGCGGTAGATAGTTTCCCGCTAGGTTGATAGAGTTTCCGATGGCCTATTATGATGTGGTCCTAGGAATGGATTGGTTGAAGTATCAATATGCAGAAATAGACTGCCATGTTGGCAGGATTATTTTTGGTATTCCAGACGAACTAGAGTTTTTATTTTCTAGAGGCAAAGTGGAACCTTCTCTACCAGTCTTGCGGATGGAAGTAGCAGAAGCAGTTCAATTTCCTAGAGTAGTAGAAGAGTTTTCTGATGTATTTCCCGAAGAGCTTCCAAGCTTGCCCCCAGAGAGAGAGATAGAGTTCACCATTAATTTGCTTCCAGGGAAGGCACCAGTGTCAGAGGGAGTCTACAAGATGGCACCTTTAGAATTGGAGATCTTGTACTAGATGATTGAAGAACTCAGAACCAAGGAATTCATTCGTGCTAGTGGATCGCCTTGGTTAGCCCCAATACTTCTTGTGGAAAAGAAGGATGGTACGTCAAGATTATGTGTTGATTATCGTACCTTGAACTCTGTAACAATTAAGAATAGATATCCTCTACCAATGATAGATGATTTATTTGATCAACTCAGAGAAGCGGCAGTATTCTCGAAGATTGACTTACGGTCAAGGTACCATCAGATCAGAGTCGAAGAGCAAGACATCCAGAAGACAACATTCAGATCTAGATATAGACATTGGAAGTTCCTTGTTATGTCATTTGGAGCGATCAATGCGCCAGCCATATTCATGGACCTCATGAATCGCATCTTCATGCCCAATTTGGACCAGTTCGTAATAATATTTATAGACGACATCTTAGTCTATAGCAAGAATGAGGCAGAGCATGAGTAGCATCTTCGTATAGTTCTTCAAATTCTCAGAGAGCACCAGTTGTACGTGAAGTTCAGTAAGTACGAATTTTGGCTGGATCGTATTTTATAATTAGGTCATATCATCACCAGAGGTGGAGTGGAAGTGGACCCCCAGAAGATAGTGGCTATAGAGTCATGGCCAGTACCCAGTACAGTCGCCAAGGTTTACAGTTTCCTTGGATTGGTCGGCTATTACCGACGATTTGTATCAAACTTTGCTCGAATTTTAGCACCTATGACGCGGTTGACCCGTAAGGATATGCAGTTTGCTTGGACAGCAGAGTGTCAGAGTTTATTTGAGAAGTTGAAGCAGAGATTGATAACGGTCTCCATTCTCACTCTTTCAGATAGGACTGGAGGATTTTCAGTTTATTGTGATGCTTCCGGCAGAGGATTGGGATACGTCTTGATGCAACATAGTAAGGTAGTAGCTTATACGTCACGTCAGCTTTGTGACCATGAGAGGAATTATCTTACCTATGACTTGGAGTTAGCAGTAATGGTTTTCGTACTTAAGTTGCGGAGGCATTATTTGTATGGAGATCGGATAGAGATTTTTATCGACCATAATAGTCTTAACTATGTGTTTACTCAGAAGGACCTTAACATGCGTCAGAGAAGATGGCTAGAGCTACTTATGGATTACGACATCAACTTGCAGTATCATCCTGGAAAAGCCAACGTTGTTACAAATACATTGAGCAGAAGAGCCAGAGTTTATTTTCTAGCAGCACAGCCTGAGTTGTTCGCAGATATTCAGAAGATGGACATTGAAGTAGTTCTCCCTACCAATGTGGCACTGATGGCCAACATGCAAATTCAGTCCAGTATAGTTGAGACGATCAATATGGCACAATCAAGAGATTCTAAGCTTTAACAGCTTATAGCAGAATATGTAGCAGGACGGAGACCAGAGTTATGTATTCACGAAGATGGTACTCTTCGACATGGGAGGCATCTTTGTGGACGCAGTAGTGATATCAAACATGAGATCAGGGCAGAGGCTCACAGTTTATAGTATTCCATTCATCCTGGTGGCACGAAGATGTATCGTGATATCCGTCAACATTTCTGGTGGAATGGCATAAGGAAGAAGATAGACCGGGTTGTCTCTCGTTGTTTAGTTTTTCAACAAGTTAAGGCTGAACATTAGAGACCAGCTGGACTTCTTCAACCTTTACCGATTCCGGAGTGGAAGTGGGAGCATATCACCTTAGATTTTGTAACTGGGTTATCTAAATCCCCAGCTGAGAGAGATGCTATCTGGGTTATAGTTGATCGTCTCACGATGGTAGCTTATTTTCTCCCCTTCAGAATTGGTCAGTCGACAGATCAGCTAGTAGAGATATACTTCAGGAAGATTGTTAGATTGTACGGAGTACCAGTCATGTAAAACCCCTAAAATTCTACTAATTTTTTTATTTATTTGGTACTAATATTTTTATTTTGTATTGTACGTCACGTAGTTGTATTGTACGCCGAGTACAAACGCGTGATAAGTAATATTTAATTATTATTATATTTTTCAAACTAGTTTTATTATAAATTCTTAACAAATGTAGCGAATAAATATTTGATACAAAATACTTATAGGGTTAGTAAAGCTTGCTTTGTTTTAGTGTCATACCAAACCTTTGACTAAACATATTTTTATTTTATTTTCTAGTGGAAGCTATTTTATTATATGATTTTTAACTTCTAAAATAAGATTTGTAAAAATATAATATATAAGGTACATGAAAGTTTAAGTCATGTATATATTTTGAATTCAAAATTATTTACATCTTAAATTTATTAAAAGTTATGTTGAAGCTATTTTCTAAGATTTATTTACATCTTAAATTTATTAAAAATCATATAATAAAATAGCTTCCACTAGAAAATAAAATGAAAATATGTTTAGTCAAAGGTTTGGTATGACACTAAAACAAAGCAAGCTTTACTAACCCTAAAGTATTTTGTATCAAATATTTATTCGCTATATTTGTTAAGAATTTATAATAAAACTGGTTTAAAAAATATAATAATAATAATAATTAAATATTACTTATCACGCGTTTGTACTCGGCGTACAATACAAATATGTGACGTACAATACAAAATAAAAATATCAGTACCAAATAAATAAAAAAATTAGCAGAATTTTAGGGGTTTTACAAGTCAGTATTGTATCTGACAGAAATTCAAGATTTACATCGCACTTTTGGTGGAGTTTTCAAGAGAGCTTGGGGACTCGTCTCAAGTTCAGTTCAGTATATCATCCGTAGACATATGGTCAGTCAGAACACACAATTCAGACTCTTGAAGATATGTTGCGATCTTGTACGCTGGACTTCAGTGGTTCGTGTGAAGATCACCTGCACCTAGTGGAGTTCTCTTATAACAACAGTTTTCAGGCCAGTATTCAGATGGCACCCTTTGAGGCATTGTACGGCAGGAAGTGCAGATCTCCTTCAGCTTGGGATGATGTGTGCTAGAGGTAGATGCTTGGTCCAAAGATGATTACGCAGACTATCGAGGTGGTCAGACAAGTCAGAGATCATCTTCGAGTTGCACAAGATCGCCAGCACCATTGGGCCGATTCTCATCGGCGTCCCCTTGAGTTTTCAGTCGGCGACCACGTGTTTCTTAGGATCTCGCCTACCCGTGGCGTTATTCGATTCGGCATACGGGAAAAGCTTGGTCCTAGGTATATAGGGCCGTTCGACATGGTTGAACGAGTAGGTGATGTGTCCTATCGTCTCGCTCTTTTGCCGTCGTTACGTAAGGTACATGACGTGTTATCCCAATTATGATGGTATATTCCGGATCCAAGCCATGTCCTTTATCATTCAGAATTGCTTGTTGGTACCAACCTTTTGTACGAGGAAAGCCCCATATCTATATTGGACCAGAGAGAGAAAGTACTCAAGAACAAGACTATTAGTTTAGTCCGTGTTGCTTGGGGTCACCACTCTTTAGGTAAGTCAACATGGGAGCGTGAGGATGATATCCGATCACGATATCCACACATGTGTGACTCATAAGGTATAATGCCTTTCTTATGCCTTATGTTTTTACTTTCTTGCTTGCATGAATGATTGTTTGGTTGACTGTTAGACATAGATTGCCTATATTAGTATAACTTGTCCCGACACCTCTAGCCTCTTAATTAAATTCTGAGGACGGAATTCTTTTAAGGTGGGTAAAGTTGCCACTCCCATTTTTTGTTATACGTATTTTCAGTATACGTGTATGGATTTTTGACGTTTGTCAGGTGACCCGTAGTTAGGCTTGTCTTGCTTAGCCGAATCCTGGTTTAATCTTGCCTTGGTTTATTTTGGTTCATCTAGGTTCGGCTTGGCTTGGTTTGGTTTTGTGTGGTTTGAGATGAGAGGGGTTGATATATAAGTCAACTCTCATCTCTCGCTCTTCATTACTTTCATTTATTTCCTTCATCTTCTCCATTAATCCTCTCCACCCACCAAAGAAAATCCTAGGCAAGTGCAACTTGCTTCATGATGGATCTCAAGTTTTATTATTCCATTCTCTTCTTCACTTGATTCTAAGCCTCTTTAAAACTTGGAGGTTTTAGTTTCCATGGATAGATTTTTGTAGATCTAAGTTTATAATTTTTTATGATTTTTCTTGGTTTTGATCTCTTAAACTTCATTATTTTCGAGAACTAATGGTCCTATGTTGTAGGAAGTTTGATTCTACGAAATTTAGACCCTTAAAAGTCTCGATTTCGACCAATTTTGACAGATTTATGGCCTTTCTAGTCCATGGGTTCTCTTGAACATTTGGAGGCTGGTTGGAGAAGATGAGCAGTACATGCTAGCACATGCATGCTGGCGCATGCATGGTGGCATATGTTGTCAAGGTACATGTTGTGGATGGTGCCTTTTGGTCTATGGCGCATCCTGTCCTGGCACATGCTGTCATGGCGCATGCTGTGGATGGTGCCTTTTGGCCCATGGCACATGCTGTCCTAGCGCATGCTGTTCCTAGCACATGCTGTTCTGGCGTATGTCGTAGATGATGTCTTTTGGCCCATGGCGCATGCTATCCTGGCGCATGGTGTCCCTGGCACATGTTGTCCTGGCGCATGCTTTGGAAGCTGCCTTTTAGCCCATGGTGCATGCTGTCCTGGCGCATTCTGTCCCTGGCGTATTCTGTCCTGGCGCATGCTGTCCCTGGCACATGTTGTCCGGGCGCATGCTGTCCTGGCACATGCTGTCTCTGGCTTATGCTATCCTGGCGCATGCTATCCCTCGCACATTCTGTCCTTGCGCATGTTGTTCTTGTGCATGCTGTCCTGGCGCATGCTGTTCCTGGCACCCCTTTTGACCCCATGTGCCATTTCTTGCCAAGATAATTCTTGTTACATTTATCCATGCTTGTCCCCTTGGTCCTTAGTGTAAGGTTGTGATCTTTGCTTGTACCCTTTATTTGACTTCCCCTGTGACTGTAGAAGCATGGAAAAGAACATCAAAGCTCATTCGGCTTGAAAGTCTTTTAGAGCTTCATGCGGCTCAAAACTCTCTTAGAACTTTATGCGGCTCAAAAGTCTCTAAAGGTTTCATGCGGCTCAAAAGTCTCTTAAAGGCTTCATGCGGCTGGAAATATTTCCATGCGGCTCGGAACAGGCCACGTGGCTCTATGCAGTTCGAAGTAGACATCTACAGCAGGCCATCATCACTCTGTGCAGCTAGCTCATTAAATGCTCTGACGCAATACAGCAGCCCTAGCACAACGGATTGACTGCTCTGACATAAAGGTGAAATAATAACACTTGTCGTGCTCCTAGAAAGACGAGGAAAATCTTTATAGCTGGTACGATCCATCAAATTCCAAAGCTCTTTATGCGGATCGCTTCAAGGTCTTCCATGCGGCTCTGACGCGGGGCCACCATTATGCGGTTCGGTTGGAGGCCACCCCCATGCGGCTGCTACTCCCATGCGGCTCGAATCATAGGGGCCACCCTCATGCAGCTCTGATTTTGGGAAGCCACACCCATGCGGCTCTGACACGTGGCCACTCTGATGCGGTTCGGTTGGAGGCCACCCCCATGCGGCTGCTACTCCCATGCGGTTCGGATCATGGGGCCACCCTCATGCAGCTCAGATTTTGGAGGCCACACCCATACGACTGCCACCCTCATGCGGCTAAGATTAAATGATTTCCATGCGGCTCACATTAAAGGACTTCCATGCGGTTCAGATAAGGCCACCCTTATGCGGCTCTGACACGAGGCCACAGTCATGCGTCCCAACTATGACAGTCCTCCATACGGCTCACAACAGTTGGTACACGTGGCAGAAGTTGATCAAATCCTAACAATCCAGATTTTTGGCAATCGACATAACAGGCAGTTGGAACGCGTTGCATGAGATTGACCAAGATTTATTCACTCGGATTTTTTGATATCAATAAATCATCACGATGCAGATTTGTTGCAATCAACATTAACTGCCTAGATCGATTTCCAGCAAACCATGCAGATTTGGTGCAATCAACATTAACTGCCCAGATTTGTTACAATCAATATTAACGGCCAGATTAATTTCCAACAAACAAGATCAAGGCAAATCTTAACCAATCCCTAACTACCCACTTTTCAAAGAGCAATCATTGCAAACCCTACTTATCACTCCCCACTCCTATAAATAGCAAGGTGTCATTCCCTTGTAAAGACACACACAGAGAGAGTGGCGGCGCACAGAAGAATCTCCTCATATATCCCGAGAGTATTTCTTCATCAGAGCAAAGGCTACGTCCGATCGTCTAAGGAGTAAGGCAGAGTTGATAGCACACTCCCGAGCCTCTACCGTCACCCCTATTAAAACTAAACAATTGTACTTAAATTGTTGTACCTAGGTTTTCATCCCTAGGCTTTCTTTGTACGAGCGAGTTTGGATTGGGAAGTAAAAGTCCAGTCCTTCCATAAAACTGTTCTGTTCTTTTACAATCAATGGCAAACACGATGGCGACTTTGCTGAGGACAAACTTTTCCACGGCTGAGGAGTTGGTGACGCAATCGGACGCAGCCAAACTTGGCTCCACTCAACAGATGCTGGTCGGCTGCTTCGACAAGCAGACGTTTGAAGAAATGTTCTCCGACGGGAGCACTGACCCGGTCCAGAAGTGAGCCTGCACGAAGAAGGCTCGCAGGGAGTGGAGGCCCAAATTATTTGCTCCTCCCCAAGCTCTGGAGGAAATGCTCCGTGCTATCCAAAATGGCGGGGAAGACTCTCGTGCGGCCCCACTTCAGACTATAGAGGACTCTGCTGTCCCCAAGTCCGGCAGAGGAAAAGACTACGTTGCTGGACTTGCAGGGGCAAAGAGGAACTCTATGCGGTCCAAGAAGAAGCCGCATAAGGGCACCAGCCGCGTGAAGACTGATGCGTCCACAGAAGCCAGTCGCATGCAGAAGGCTCATGCGGCCAAAACTTCCAGCCGCATGAAGGAGGCTCATGCGGCCACGACTGCCAGCCGCATGCAGATTGCTCATACGGTGACCGCTTCTAGCCACATACAGAAGGTTCAAGCGGCCACAAATGTAAGCCGCATGGAGACAGCCTGCTCGGCCACCAATCCCAACCGTATACCATCTGCTCCATACAGCTCACAGTTAGTCTTTGACCGCCTCTCATGCGGTCCTGACCTTAGAGGCTCTCAGAAGGTTGTGCCAAACTCTGTGACGCACCATTTGCACTCTTCCTACTATGTACCCTCCGGTGCTAGAGCGAAGAAGTCTAAGACAGCGTGGGCTCGACAAGCTCAGTCAGCTGTCCCAACCTCTGACCATCCGAGCGCTCCGCTTACTGTTATGCGGGCCTCCGATGGAAAGTTGTACAGAACCACTCGAGTCCAGCCCCCGACGGCAAATGGACAGAGTAGTTCCCAAGATTCTTCCAACAATCAGGGAGCAAACATGGTGCCAACACACTCGGAAGCTCGGGATTCCCAGGCCCACAAAACGGGTGTAAAGGGTGCTCGAGACGCACCTGACTTGCGTGACGTGATTATTCACAAGCGTAAGAGAAGAAAAGAAGCGTAGGTGTGCAAAGAGTCCTTCCATGGACATCACTGTACCCAAGACATTATCAACTACTGCTACAATAGCGTGGCAGTACAAGAAGACCGTCGATCTATCTTCCAATGACTGTAGTAACCAAGCTTAGAGGACGAAGTGCTTCTCGTCGCCTCCTGCAATTCTGCTCAGAAGATCCCTGGCGGCGAGAAAGAGAAGAAACAAATGTCTCCAGCCCAAAAATCTCAACCAAGAAACTCTCTTCTAAGCGGTTGTCTACGACCGTTACAAGAGGAGTTTACCAAGGCACCCGCTCTAAGACAAAATTTTCAATACTTGGAGATCCGTCATCTACATCTCTGGGGGTAACCGAAGCTGGGGTAGCACCCGTCTGAATGTCCACAACAATCCGGTATTCCAAGAAGATTCACCAGGGAAAATAATTCTCCCCCCTGATGCAGTGGATCCGGATGTCCCTGAGGACGTCCACGGGTCCCAAGATAAGGCAGCCTCCTATGCAGGGGGTAATACTTCCTCCGATTCCGAACTGGAGGAGAACATTCATACATACCCTGACGACTTCTCTCTGCGAGGGTATGATTCGGAGAGCACATCCTCCACAGTTTCTTCCACTGTTCCCCGTGTGAGAATGATATTTATGACTGGGAATGACCAAGACGGTCCCAGTGATCGCCAACGCATCGACCCTCTGGAGGCCATACTTCATACCTTGGTCAAATCTGTCGACGATATCAAAGCGGCCCGACCAACTCTACAAGGAAGGACGCCTGGCCAGACAAGCTTGGGTCCCGCGGCCAATACGGACTCGAACTCAACCCCGGGCGACAATCTTCCTATAATATCGGCTTCCACCACTGCAGATGAGGCCAGGAAGGCAAGACGAAAGGTCCAGGAGCTCCGAGCCATGTTCCACGCCAGAGAAACCTGCCATGACCTTAGGATACGGCAATGGTATCCTGCTGCGTGGAGAGATGTTCCCTTCCCACCAAGATATAAACCATTCAACATCAATCTGTATGATGGGAAGACATCTGCAAGCAGGTACATCACCTACTTCAAAGTCACAACCGACCATCTGCCTCATGACGATGCCATCCTTACGCGGTTGTTCATTGGAGCGTTGGAAGGGGTCGCCTTCGACTGGTACCGTAACTTGCCAGACAACTACATCCATTCCTTCGTCGACTTCAAAAATATGTTCTTTGAATGGTTCTACGAGGTAGGACAAGATTTTACAATGTCCACCCTCATGGACGTTGTTCAAGGTGAGAAGGAATTGACGAGGAACTACATTGAGCGGTTTTGCCAAACCGCGGTAAAATTGCCCTCTGGCAATCCAGATTCTACCTTGATTGAAATCTACCAAAAGAGGCTGCTTTCCACAATCAGCCTCTGGATGGGCAAAAGTCAGTTTAAGGATTGGAAGACATTCATTATCAGTGCCACTAGCGTAGAAGACAAGTTAAATAAAGCTCGCCAACTGGGATTGCACATCTCGGAAGGAGAGGACAAGGGCAAACGCCCTAACGCCAACAACCACAATGGTGGTAATTTCTCCAACAACCGAGACAACAAGGGCAAACAGGCTATGATGGCCGACACAGCCTCGAAGCCCGAACCGAAGCCGGCAAAGAAGCAGTGGCCGCAGATGACTTACTCCTTTGAAGACAGCCATGTCAAGCGAATTCTTGACATGCTCATACAAGGAGATCGAATTCAGCTCCCTCCTCCGAGACGTGAGCTTCGGCCTACAGAGATGGAAAGCCCTAAGTATTGCCACTACCATCGCTATGTCCACCATGCCATGCAAGACTGCTTCCAACTAAATCGATACATCCACCATCTCATCGATTATAAGGCCATGGCCATTGATTTCGAAGAGGTGACCGTGGCAGCCAACATGGTATCAGTACAGTTCGACAGCTTCCCTTCGACAAAAACTCAAGATAGTGTAGTGCCCATCCCTCAGACAACAATAGAGGTTACTAATCTTTCACCTTCCCGAGACTAGGATGCTGGTCTAGTGCCCCTTACCATATCACGAGGGAAGATCATGTGGGTCCATCCAGACCTGGTACTTGAGGTGACTCAGTCCGCACCACCCTCCACCAGCAAGAAGAAGAGTAGGAAACTCAAATCCTGCCGTACAATCTCGGCAGAGGTCGAAAAAGCTACAGTTGTCGTCACCCGGTCGGGTGTACAATCCCAACCTGCACCGGGTAACTCGGCTGAAGATCATCAGCCGACTACTGCTGATGCTCCAGGACCTTCTCAACCTCCTATGATCGACAAGCCTAGGCCGAATGAGACTCGCTTTAACAAACCACTCTGAAACGAGGCACCACATGGGCTGGAGAGGCCCTACAACTTTCACATCTTGGAACAATTGGCCAACACACCGGCCAAATTATCGCTATATGAGCTCCTGAGACTCACCAAAGATGTTCGCGTTGCACTGAGCGAGGCACTCCAGAATGCCGATACGTATCTGGCTCAGTCCAATCTCACTGGGGAGAGCTTGCCTGCAGATCTCCAGGACAGGGCTTGTACGGGTTCAATGCCCAATATTGTCTTTACATCACAAGATATGCTTATCAAGAACAACTTGTACGATCGCCCTCTGTATTATACTGGATATATTGGCGACATCAAGGTGGATCAGATGCATATTAATCCCGATTCTTCCATAAGAATCATCCCGAAGAGCCTACTGCACCACCTGCGTATCCCGATGCATCGCCTGACGCCGACAAATACTGCCATCAGCGGTTTCAAATCAGGCAAAAGCTATCCGATCAGAAAGATTCATCTGAAATGCCAAATCCACGATCTTCAATCAGAAGTGACCTGTTATGTCATAGATACGGACACTTCCTACAATATTCTCCTAGGGCGTCCTTGGATACACAATTATATGATTGTGCCTTCCACACTGCACCAGTGCTTCAAGTACGTCGATATGCACGGCTTCGTAAGGACAGAATTTACTGACATCGATTCCTTTAAAGGGGTCGAATCCTACTATTCATTCTCATGCTTGTATGAGAAGTCGAAAAGGCACCTTGTCGAAGGAGATACTCAAGCTCAAACTGAGGCGGCAAATGGATTAGAAGAACCTCTGAAAATCTACCTCTAAGCCCGCAAACCTGGCAGAACTGCACCACTTACAGCTACTCTGCGTAAGGATGCAATCAGCCTCTCTGCACAAGAGGGGCAGATGATAATCTGACTGCCAAGGTCTGGCCAAGCGCCGAGATCCATGACAGAGCCACTGACCATCAGGCTGCTTAGAGCTAGCCAACAACAAGCAGAGAAGCTCAATCCCTCTGTCAAACCGATGATATTTCGTCTTCTCAGGATGAATCGGCAGTCGAGCGCTAAGCCGGGGACTGCTAGCCAGCCAAAAACTCCCCGCCCAGTACCGAGCACCAAACTGGGGGTCTCTAGTACGCCAACGACTCCACATTCTGCTCCCCCTGTGGATCCTCTGATGATTAAGCTTCCCAAGTCATCCTCACAGTCTTTATTGACACAGGGGGTGGTTGAAGAAGAGTCAGAGATGTCCAAGTATGTGGCTGCTCACGCTGATGTTCCATCCGCAGATGATGTAATTCCACTGGAAAAGATATCTTACTTCATCAATAAAGGGCTATCTTTGAACTACCTCGAGCTTAATAAGCTTTGTACAATGTATGCTATGGAACACGGTATAGGCTCCTACCTATACACACAGGTGACAAATGTCTACACCGCAAACCAACTTACTCCAGTGGAAGATGCTTACCGCATAGTCGAGGGAGAGGATCATCCAATCATCTTCGACCGGAATAATGATCCACCACCCTTCAAGATAGAAGAAGTTGATCTCGAACCCGACACCGGGAGACTGCCCCTTTATCTGTATAGCTCTCGATCCAAGTACCTCATGCAAAAATAGGGGTATGATATAGAAATTATGCCAAGCTTGAACTACGGCACTGGACGGCGATTACCCTTATAATTGTCGGTCCCGGCTGGGAAACTACCGGATTACTACAACAAGACCAGATATGGGCTAGGTTATGTTACACCGGCAACGACCCATGAAAGCTCAGATGAGGAATGCGACTGGCATTCACACTCAACCGGATCACCAACTTCTAATTCGAATGTCAGCATCGGGGATGTATTCAGGCCAGTCTTGTCCGTCAATATGGCATTCGTCGACACCTACGAAGAAGATAAAGACATTCCTGAAATTCTTGTGTTAGAGCCGTGGGCCCAACAGCTTGATGTGCAATAGAAAAAATGGTTCGAACAAAGAGAGCCCCTACTGAAGCTGAGGTCATACAAGTTAACCTCGGTAATGAGTCTTCCCCAAAACCAATCTTCGTTAGCAAAAGTCTGACAAACGAAGAGCGGGAATCGCTACTACAACTCGTCAAAGAATATATTGACGTGTTCGCCTGGAGTTATGAAGACATGCCAGGGCTAAACCCCGAGGTTGGACTCCACAAGCTCAACATTCGTCCGGACGCAAAGCCGGTCAAATAACAGCAACGACGGTTCCGTCAGGACATGATGAACTCCATCGAAGCTGAGGTCAACAAACTGATAGCCAGCGATTTTATCCACAAGGAACAGCATCCAGACTGGGTCGCCAATATAGTACCAGTCCTTAAGAAGAATGGGAAGATCCGAATTGGCATCGACTTCCGAAATCTAAACGAAGCTTGTCCTAAAGATGAGTTTCCTCTTTCCATCACGGACATTATGATCGACAATACATGTGGCTTTGAGCACATGTCATTCATGGATGGCTTTTCAGGATACAATAAAATCAAGATGTTTCCTGACGACGAGAAGCATATATCATTCCGAACACCGATTGGCATGTACTGTTACACTGTCATGCCCTTCGGCATAAAGAATGCCAACGCTACATATCAAAGAGCCATGAGTGTCATCTTCATAGATCACCTACGTAAGATCGTGGAGTGTTAAGTCGACAACATAGCTGTCAAAGCCGTTCTAAGGAAGAACATCTGCAGGATCTGAGGACGGTATTCGACCTGATACGAGCGCACAACTTGAAGATGAATCCTACCAAATCCTTCTTGGGCGTATCTAGTGACAAATTCTTGGGTTTTATCATTACTGCCCAGGGGATCCATATAGACCCGGAGAAATCAAAGGCAATCATGGAGATGGGTACCCCGAGAAATCTTCGTGAACTCTGAGGCCTTTAAGGGAGGCTTGCTTACATCAGGTGGTTTATCTCTAACCTCTCCGGACGATGTCAGCCATTCACCCACCTCATGAAGAAGGGCGTTTCATTCGTATGGGATAAAAAATGTCAGCGCGCCTTCGACAGCATCAAAGAGTACCTGTCGAACCCTCCAGTCCTGGTGGCCCCCGCTTGCTGGAAAACCATTCCTGCTCTATGTGCGAGCAATAGAGCATTCTCTCGGTGCTTTACTAGCACAAAACAATGATGTAAGACATGAGCAAGCTATATATTATCTCAGGCGAATAATGATGGGGCCTGAGCATCGATACACTGTCGAGGAGAAGGAGTGCCTTGCTCTGGTGTTCGCCATTCAGAAGACACGCACGGGACAAACCATCCATGTCGTATCAAGAGTTAACCCCTTCAGGGTCCTCATGACCAAGCCAGGTGCACTCAGCTCTCGCCTCGCTGCTTGGGCGATATTATAGTCTCCCTACCACATGATCTTCATCCTGCAGAAGGCTGTTAAAGGTCAAGCACTGGCAGACTTTTAGCAGCTCATCCAGGTTCAGAGTCAACCAGAATAAACGAAGAGTTACCAGATGAGGTCGCCTATTCAAATGTGGCCTCTCATGATACTGTATGGCAAATGTTCTTTGACGACGCTTCCAGAACTGGGCCCAAGGACAACATCGTCGCTGGAGTCGTAGTGGTGCTGATTTCTCCCTTTGGGATAGTGATCAATCGGGCTTACTTCCTCACGGAGCCCTATTCAAACAACGTGGCCGAGTACAACGCTTTGGTCATTGGTCTCCGACTTGCAAAGGAGCTGGGGGTAGAGTATCTTAAAGCATACGACGATTCGCAGTTAATCGTCAATTAGATCTGGGGTTCATATGAAGTTTGCCATGAAGATATGATCCCCTATCACCAAATAGCGATTAACATCATTTCATCGTTTGAAGGGTTCTCCATACAACATGTTCCCAGACTCCAAAATATCGAAGCCGATGCCTTAGCAGGTCTTGCTACTTCCCTAGCGGTCCCAAAATATACTCATTATTTGGTGGACGTAATAGGCCACGAATTGGTCTGTCCCAAGAATAACGTTCAATTTGTAGCGAGTCATTTCGCTCAGACGGTCGACGAAGCACCAGACTGGAGACAGCCATTCATTGACTTCGTAGTCTACGGTATTTTGTCGGAGAATCCGAAAGAAGCTACTTCCATCAGAAGGCGTTCCCTCAGATTATTCTATGATACGGAGACGAAAATGTTGTATCGACGATCATACGATGGATTACTGCTTCGATGTCTGTCAAATACAGAAGCCAAAGAAGCCGTACGTGAAGCTCATGATGGTGTCTGTGGAGCCTATCAGCCTGGCCCGAAATTACAAGATCGCCTTCGCTGAATGGGCTATTACTGGCCTACGATGGTTGCAGACGCGATAGACTATGCAAGAAAGTACAAAGCCTATCAAGTCCATGTAGATTTGATCCACCAGCCATCCGAGTTTCTACATCCGACGGTAGCATCCTGGCCATTCGAAGCATGGAGAATGGACATCATTGGTCGGATCACTCCGCCTTAGCCCCGAAGACATTGCTTTATACTCGCAATTACAGATTACTTCTCCAAATAGGCGGAGGCTATTCCGCTGGCAGAAGTGAAGACTTCAAACATGATCAACTTTCTCAAGCATCACGTCATCTATCGCTTTGGACTGTCCCGAAGTATCATCCATGACAACGGTCCGCAGTTCGCAAGCCACACCTTCTATCGGTTATGCGACAAACACCGAATCCAGAATGTTGCTTCAATGCCGTACAATTCAGCAACGAATGGGTTGGCAGAAGCATTCAATAAAACTATAATCAAGCTGCTCAAGAAGTTCGTATCTTTCAACAAATGCGACTGGAATAAGAAGCTTGGCGAATGCTTATGGGCGTACCGTACTATAGTACGAACGGCCACTGGGAACACACCATTCTCTCTAGTGTATGGGAGTGAGGTGGTTCTCCCACTGGAGACTCAAATCCCCTCGCTTCGCGTCGCCCTCACCTACCGATTGACGACGGATGATAATTACCATCGCCGGTTACAAGAGTTGGAGGCTTTAGATGAGAAGCACCCATTAGCTCAACAACAAATCGAGCTATACCAAGCACGTATCTCAGGAGCTTTTAACAAGAAGGTTAAAATCAGAACATTCCAAGTGGGTGATCTTGTTGTGGCAGTTCGGAGGCCGATGGTTATGACTCACAAAATTGCCGACAAATTCCAGCCAAAGTAGGAAGGCCCATTGTCATCGAGACTGTATTCTCCAATGGTGCTTACCGTCTCGCAAAGCAAAATAGAGACTTGCTCATGTTGTCCATCAACGACAAATTCCTGAAAAAGTATTATGTCTAAAACGACATCCTCCAAATCTCTCAGATTGTTGAGTTATGTACCCTTCGGTACCGCTGCTGAACTTACACTCTGACTCCAAATCTTCCAGATTATTGAGTTATGTACCCACAGGTACCACTGAACTTACACTCTGGTCACTCCAGATGAATCTATATCGCATCTTTTGGATAGTAAGTCACGTATGATCATACCTCTGAACTTTTTTCCTAAAAAGAGCACCTTTTTCATGATCTATTGCCCGTACTTTCAGTACATAAAAAGGGTAACGGATCTACAAAATTCCTAAAAGAACCACGTCGATGTCACCTCTGAGTTGTTTCTCTTCCCCCAAAAACAAACCACCCCTCACGTAGAACTTCCACGTCCATATCACCTTTGAGTTGTTCTATGTACCCTTCGTGGAGTCCACTCTTGCCACGTCCTCATTACCTCTGAGTAGGAAGGCTCCATTGAAGAAACCCCCATACTTGCCACGTCCTTATTACCTTTTAGTAAGTATGTCGGTTTTCTCTCGACTTATTATCTCTATCCAAAACCGGAGTGCGCCAAGGATAATAGGCCCACAAATGTCCTCTGTTGACAACAAATGTTGTACTAAGTTTCCTAGTACATGCGCCTCATTTCATATCATGTCCCGGGAGCCCAGCCGCTCTATGGCATTCTTTCTTCCGATACCAAGAACTTCCACGGCCACCTTACTGTAGAATTGTTCTAAGTATCCCCATCAAACTTGTTATCCATACCTAAAACTAAGGTATACCAAGGGTAACAAGTCCACAAACAGTCCCTAGTAGGGCAAATACCACAACACCACAAACGCAAATAAACAATACAAATGAACGGTAAACTAAAACATACTCTTTTATTTGAAATTCAAAAGTACTACATGTTCTAGGACCACGTCCCTCTAAAAAAAAAAGAACATAAATAAAAGAAGGAAATGCCGACTATGGTTCGGCGATACATAATTCCATGAGACGGTCCCTCAGCAAGGCAGTCGACCGCTCAAACCGCTGCTTGGCCCAGCGCTCGGCCGCCTGAGTCAACCGCTCCGCATCCTTCAGATGCGCATGAGCCAGCCAGCCATCCTCAAGCTTCTTCAAAGCACGCTCCTGGCCAGCAGAAGCTCGAGTGACCTTGTCGGCCTCCTGGACAATTAGCCCCTTATCCGTACGGCCGGCCTCGAGCTCAGATTCCAAGAAAGCCAGTTTCCTCTGAAGCTCGAGGATCTGCTCTCTTGTATCAAGATCCCCACGGGAGGCGGCTGCTTCCCGAGCCATGCAATCCACACTCCTGCGGCTCAACTGATCGTATTGCTGAGACAGATCGTGGAGGTCCTTCATTATAGTCGGCTTGACTGTATCCCGAGCAAACCTTACCTTCGCTATGGCAGTTATGAGGAAGTCACACTCTTAATCTATTGCTGCAGACAGATCAACTTATCGCAGCACTTGTAACTGGGTGCAGGTAACCGAAAAAATCTCACTTCCCAATGATCTAGACAATCAAGCTAGTTATATAATTCTTAATATTTTCATTCAGGATTTTGGGTGTGGCATTCTGCAGAATCCATCCTAGACATGAGACATGCGAGAATAGACAAGACAAGCAAGAACTTGCACTATAACAAGCCACAACAAGACATACAATATCAAGACAAGTATCAAGACTGGTGTGCTGACGACTAGTAGCTGGACATATACTGAAATCAAGTGTGCACCATGACAGGCCACTATCTAATGAGCTAGGAAAGGGCATGTACAAGAGTGCACCACGACGGATCACTATCAAGTAAGTATTGAACATGACATAGACTGTAAAGTATAATAAATCTGGGAGGGCATAGCAATACATAGTGAGTATAGAAGAACTTATGAACATAAGCTAGTGTCAAGGGTATATAGGGTGTACAATCGTTCTCTAAGTATACAAGGTCATCTAATCATGTTATGAATTCATTACACACGAAGAAAATCTCAAAAAAACGTAAAAAATGGGCAAAAATAGTTAAAAATAGCCCAAAACAGCCAAAATCGGTATACTGGCGGTATTTTGGCCAAAGATAGAAAGTTTCTGGACAGAAAATCGGTATACTTCAGAATTCCATCGGAATTCCGATTATCTAGCCATCAATAAAATTCAGAATTTGCCAAAATTGTTTTGCCATAAAAACTTTATTTTAAATCGAAATTCAATTTTCAAAAGTCAAAATCGCATAGAATTGAATTATCTACAACATGGAAGTATTAGTTTTCACAAATTAAAACATTTAATAGATCAATACCTCAAAATACTCCAAAAATAGGTTTTTGGGATACCGAAAAGGATTTCGATTCCCACCAAACTCAAAATCTATGTATACTAGCTAGGTAAGGGCCTCATGTAAGCATATGTGACCAAGATCCATGATGGTAACCCAGTATTACTCTCGATACCAAGTTTTCTACTAAGTCGATGTTGGATTTTAACAAAAATTAAGACCTAGTTCTAACCAAATTTAGAAACATGCATATAGACGAGAATCACAAGGAAAAATGACTTTAGGATAATTCTAAGCATTTAATACCATGGAAAACAAAAATGACAACAAAATAATATGGTTTAAGAATTTGGCAATATATACTTGCCTAGGTTAAGCTCCAAGCCTAATCTTCTACTCCACCACCAAGAGGGGTACGAAATCACACTCTAGGCCTCAAGGCCAAGCTTTTCTATGCTCTTGAGGAAGAGGAATGAAAGTGAAAAGGGAAGAAGAAAGAGCGAAAAGAGGAAGGAGAAGAAATTAAGTAGAAGGGTTATATAGAAGGGAGAATTAATCTTAACCGTTGGATGGTGATCCATGTCAAAATCTGAGTCAATCGTGGCCATCCAAACAAAACCAAGTTTCCAATGGGTAATAGGGTGCATCTATATTATTCACCAAAATATCTAAATACTATTCATTAAAATATCTAAAATACTATTGTCACGACCCGCACCCGTTTTTTTTTTAAACGGATACGAGACGTGTCCAAGCCAGCCTACGCCGCAGTGTCGGCGGTAGAACGCTGTCAGGGCCATGAAGGTCAAAACTACAAATAATGTTCATTTACATAATTAATTTAATTTACAAAGATCACAAGTTTTACATTTGTAGAAAACTATAAACTTGTACAAATAAATGAATGACTACAACTCAACTATCTATCTAGTTTCTAGGCCTTTGTCTGCAATATTCCCGTCACTCCCCAAGCTAAGTGAATTCGCGGCTAACTTGAAAATATTGGTTTCCAGTCAGGAATGGAACGAGCATAATTCACTGAATGCAATTTCAAATAAAGAAAATGACTATAAAACAAGGTTAGACATCAATCATGAGTTTTGAAAATAAACAGTAAATACGAAAAACCAATAATAAATAGACACAAAATACTTTCCCCAACTGTTAGAAGTACCTTTGATATGTGATCGGTCTGGGGTACTACACCGCACGGTCTACGTGGTCTACTTGCATAAAAGTGAGCACGGTCTACAATGTCTACTTGCAAAAAATAAACACGGGCTACACTACTTGCAGAAAATAAACACGGGCTACACTACTTGCAGAAAATAAACACGGACTACAATGTCTAACACGGGCTATGGTTAGATCACATATCTTTGGTACTTCTCATTCCCGACTCAACAATTTATAATAGAAAATAATCACACAACTAATGACTAAGTGAGATATAGTAAAGATCAATATCAAATGCAGACAATAAACTGTACTCGCCTGTGGTCCTCTGCTGGTGAAACCGACAGTCTGAACTACTCAATGTGCCACAATAGTCAAAACCCGTACAACAGTCCCCGAAAGCTAATATAAATTACCAATGTTTTTAGAATAGTCAAATTAGCTAGGGTTGCCTGTCCTTAAGTCCAATTCGACACAGGGGCAAAACGATAATTTCAGGCAAAAATGATTTCGCCGTTGGACCCGTTTGCACCGAAAAGCGTGCCAGAGTCAACGGTCTCTAAAGTCATCAAACTATGTCTACGGATCCAGTTTTCTGATACGAACCCAATCGTATGTCCAAATTTGATTCCGGCAGGCCGAGCACAAAATTGCCCGTTGAGTGGAACCGTGGGCCCACAAAACGGTAATTTTATCAACGGTCTCAGAATCGGACCAAACTTGGCATACAGACAGAAAAATGATACGGTTCTGTTGGTACAAGTTTTGTCTCGATCTGACGAATGCACAAAGTAATTGGAAAATTTGCAATGCACGATACGGTAAATTTCGACGGATACGTATCAAATTCGTCGCGCACACACGCGACCAATTTGAATTCGTCAAAGCTCACACGACCACGAAGCGTTACGCAGTTTTCGATCCTTTCGGTACGCGATCACGTCCCGGATTGGCGTGACGCACGTCGTGTGGAATAATTTTCTAGTTTTTAAAACAGGTTTTTGGGAAACTTCGGAATCCGATCTCTCGGCATGTAGTCGATAAATCAAATTCCGTAAAAAGGGATTCGAAGCCCTATATGTTATCAATAAACGTCTTCAAATAGGTTTTCGAAATTATGCATGGTTTGGAAGATAAAAAATACAAAGTAGGCTAACTCGACTGTTTTCAGTCCTGTTTTCGAATCAGTTTTTCGCCAGTTTTGGCGTCGATTTTATGGGTGATTTAGCGCACAAGAATTAATTCTATCTGTAGGAATTTGAAGTGGTATATGTTAGGTTATACCTGAAAAGACGAATCGAAAAAACCATAGATCGTACGCGACGGGGCGTCGCTGCGAATTCTGTTCGGAATGCCCCCGCTGCTGCTATCATCTATGCGCGCGCGAGCGCGCGTGACGGCCGGCGGTGGCCCTACGGCGGTGGCGCGCGCGGTCGGGCCCCAAGGGCACGCAGTGGTGGTTGCGGCGCTGGTCGTAGGTTGCTAGGGTTTCTGTGTTTGCGGTTTTAACTCTCGATCTCTCGGTTCTCTTTTGTTATATGTAACCAATCCGAGAGGGGTCGGGTTCAGCTGTATCCGCTGGTGTGGGGGTTACACAGGGCCGGTTCTGGGCTACTTCTTCCGGCCTGGGCTGGCCAAGTAAGCTGTGGGGTTTGCTTGTGCTCGGCCTAAGGGGAAAATATGGGTTGCCGTGTCGTGGGTTTGGGACTTAACATTTGGTTTTTATTTCATTGATCAATCAATAGTTTTTGGATAAATGGCTCTACATGGTTGGCCATGTTATATATGACCAAGTGAAGTGAGATATGCACGTGAAGCTTATAGCTATGACAACCAACTACAACCTTGACTAAGCTGAGTTATGATTGCATGCATGTATGTTGTTGTTGAAGCAACTTGCAACCAATATGTATATTGAAATAAATAACAGACATATATCCTTAACATTAAATAAATAAATATAATCATTTGTAAACATATTTCACCAGATAGTTTAGAGTTTTACAAGAAACCAAATTTGTTCCTAGTTCGGTGACCCCTAACAACATACAAACTCCTGAGAGAGAGATTGGGTGTGTGGCAAATACTCTGGGTTTGTTGGCTTAGTATTAACAAATCCAACTGTTCAACTCATCATATATGTTTTCAAATTTGCAGTTCCAGAAGTGAGTTAACAAGTAGCTAACAGTCCATGATGTACCCTTTTAGAGAGACCTTTTCATTTCAAGGACATGTCATATGATCAATTACCACTTGGGAGTTGATACCTTTATTTATATAAATACCTATACATTCAATATACGTATATTATATTTACACAAACATACACATATATTAATAATAATATTTATTAATCACCACAAAATAATAAACTAATTAATTATTTATAAATCTAATAATCACCGTTTAAATCAATTAAATGATAAATAAAATATTTCACAAATTTCGGGAATGGGAGCTACAAATCTACCCACCTTAAAAATAATTTCGTCCTCCAAATTCTAACTCGTAACATCCCCAAAATCCAAAAATAAATAAATAAATAAATAAATCCACTATTACCACGATTTTTTTTAATCTCTCAGGAATGTTTATACCTCCTCCTAGCCATTTGTAACTACGAATCATCGAGGGCTTCTACCCACCTTTGGTCACACTACCCACTTCAAACACCTGGCGTTATAACATTACAACCCTCCGACTAATTACAAAAGTAACTACCGACATATATCTATAGCATAAGGCATCTACAACCTTCTCCTATCTATCAGACAACCCGAAATTTAATAAGCAACAAATTTATACAAGTAGCTAAAAATTATTAATAAATTCTAATAAGCGTGACCATTAGTCGCTCTGAAATAGGAAGGACGGGAAGATAAGAAAGAATAATCGAGAGCAACTACAAATTTTTAAGAGCAGTAAAGGGTGTTTCCAATAATGCAGGTAGAAGGAAGTTTACGAACCATTGGCTTATTTGCAAAATTGGGCTACTCTAGTCCAGCCATTTGCTAACTCAAAGAACCCTTCGCTTCTTAGAGGGGCTTATAATCTATGTAATACAGAAGTCCTGTTTTCGAAATTCTAAACAAGGTTCCATAATAGAACAAAATTTGGGAAAATCAAGATTGTGATCTATCTGCGGTTATTAAAACACACGAGCAAAGAATATGGATGCAATACAAGACTGTATCATGACTTTCAGGTAGATGGGATAAAGGTTACGAATGGATTCACATTCTAAGGGTGGAGTTTACATAATAGATACAGGGACCTGGTTCAAATAGTTTGGTTTTCTAGTCTGAATATGGTGGTATGCATGGATGGGTTTTACCGAGTCTTAATGGGTTTCCTATTTGGACATCACTCGTTGGTTGGATGAACCTTTGATCTTAATCTATATGGACTGAACAAGATCTCAAGATAAGCTATTCCTACTAGGTTAGTGTGCCCTATAATAGGTTTCCACCCAAGGGATTGAGCTCGTTGCTTGTCAGGTTGGTTAGCTAGGTCCCCAAAGCTCAAAATGTGACTTTGTGTTTAAGGAGCACATGATACCACAATTGGGTGGCACACTAGTGGCATGTGCATAGTGGGCTCCGAGTAGATCACAACCATATATTGGGTCGAAGGAATTAGGTCGTGGTCAAGGCTCTAATAGAGGTTGGAAAGTGTATCGGTACTATGGTAAGGGTCGTAGTCAGTCCCTTTTAACCTAAAAGTCGTAGAACAAAAATAGAGTACAAGGGGACGGTTTTGAGTGGGACATGATATACCTGGATGAGGGTGGACTCGTCTAGATCTTGCATTTGAAATTTGTGGAAGGTAACAGCTGGTTTCATGCTCCAAATATTAATGACACGGTCGGGAACCCAAAATGATCTAAAAGGAAAGTGGGTGTCCATGGGACACTATTTTTCGTCATAATGGGAGTTATTCCTAATCAATCGGTAATCCTCGTATACCCTAAAAAATCTTTAGAAGACTTATGGTCTACCCATCTTAAGAGCTAGGATAGGGTTTTAGGAATAATGAGGTTGAAAAAATTCCAAAGTCCGGATATTGTACCTCGACTCTTATAAATGAAGAATAAGGCACGGCGTAACAGAATATGGTAGATGTAAGTCAAGTCAATGATCATTCCTCAATAAATGAGAAACGAGGGTGTATAATAACACATGGTCGATAACATAGTGGAACATACCCATTCATAGTGTACAAGAGTTATCGACGGGGTAACCAGCTCCAAGGCATGTCCTATGAAGAGATTTCTAACAACTGAGTCGTGAATCTCTAGTTGTGTCAAACCTGTCAGACTATTGTCATAAGGGTTCTAGTGGCATGGGCTGTAGTGATCATGCGTTGTTGTTGACAACTAGTATATCATATTTGACAGGGTATTTAATCTATGGTATTAGCTAAACAAGTGACTGTGGTGTTCCAACACTAGTTAGGTCTTAATATCAAACATTTACATAACTAGAGTAATATTTGTTGGAAACCAATCTCGGAAGGAGTGTCACGATAAATGATTACCCTATTGTCCACTCATCTCATGTCTAACTGTGGGCTTCGGTCGAGGAAGGATTGGTTCAAGGCTTAAGGGTTGCTAGTTAAGGCAAGCTTCCAGCAAATGATTAGAGACTCGCAACCTTTGGTCTCAAAAGAATAGGTAGTCTCCTAGGTAGGCATTTCGACTAAGAGTAAAACCCTAATCATTCTTAAATTCAGATGGCTTGAAAGTCCCGATAACAGTTTGGGGTAGAGAGGAGAACGAATAACTCGATCACATGGCTGGCTGACGATAACTACCCTTGTGTATACAACTACCATAGTCATGGGGATACGCGGTAACTCTCTCTACTATTACGAGCTTTCGCCTTTCCAAATCGGTCAAGGACAAAAATAAAGGGAGACGCTACTGAATATAATTTCATGATTCAAAGGCGAACGTATAATTCAAGAGGAATTGTCAAAGCAGTCGCGATGAGATCCTAGATACCTATATATCTCCATCCACGTAGTGTAATTAAACGAAGAGCGAACCAAATGCATCATGGTTGATCAGACCATAATACACTGATTCTGATTAGACAATAAGTTAGTGTACGTCCCCAATAAACATATGTGTTGAATCAAGCTCGATAAACGAGTAAGCTTGCAAAAAACTAGGCTGTAATAGCAGCGTTGGTCAAGATAGTCAAGATACAAGTACGCAATTTTTGAAAGAAGGCACAAATAGTTCGAGTTTTGTGAGAATCAAACCTTACCCGGTGTTCTTGCTTGTACAGTCTTTCTACTATCTTCTGATCCATAAGGACTTGGTCGACTAATGGGTTATGGTCATTCTAAATTCCATATTCTAGGTAACCCTATTAGTGTTAGTTGATATCCTCGTCAATAGGTCACAAGGACCACGAAATGCTAGATCGGGAGACGTGCTATCCAACTTACAAAACTTCCACCAATATTGGCTTCGGATCTTATGGAACACACAGGGCACTGTCCTATCCTCTATAGTATCCTTAATTTGTAATCACGTCTGAAGTCATTTCAGCGAGGACTATGCCTCGCCCGTAAAATCGGGCTATGGTAATCCTTGGTTTCGTAACTCAAATATGATACAAATCGAACATATTTAACTCTATCCAATATTGGCTCAAGGATAACTACGATTAAGAGTGGACCACTAGTCATAGCTATAGCAAATTCTATAACCGATTTTTTCCTAATCTCCTTTCCACTCTAGGGGTCGTGTCTCGCCAGTGCGCTGCTGGCTGCAGTGAATCCCTAGTCTCCAAAATTTAAATAAATGGCGACAGTGCGCTGCTGTCCTGCCAGTATAAGTTAACTAACATTCTCGTAACTATATCTGTAAATAAATCCCTGAGCTTCTAGAGATTCAAACAAGTTGACTATGAAATAAGGCATAAATATTTGCCCTATCAACCCTTAAAATAAAGATTGAGCGGGAAGGAAACAATTGAAGACAAAAAGATACACAACCATTCTAATGTCTATTCCATGTGTATTCAATCATTAGGAAAAACTTGAACCGAAACTAACTCGAGGTCCGTATGGGGATAACAATATCAGAATTTATACAAAATATTAATTCCTAGGGCAAGTAGAAACTAAATAGACAGTTCGACTAAGATATGATGATATCTAAGAGGCAAAGAGAAGGATCTGCCCAATTCATCAAGGTTAGATCATAAATTATATGAAGTACTGTCTCACCAAGTGAATAATCTATCCACTTTGGATCGTGTTGCCATATCAAGAGATAATAGTGTACCTATGGGGATCTGACAAACAATCAACATTAATAACTCCTCATCTAAATTGCATGGCCTATACTACCCATCGGTCAATTTGTATAAGGGACTCTTAGTCCTAGTCATTCTCTTAAATTAAATTAATCCTTATTCGTGAATGAGCATGGTCTAGTCGCAGGCTCGCAATAGTACAACTAACTTACGTACCATCACGAGTTCGTATGATTTGCGAAAACAGACCTGCATGGGCCACCACAAAAACTTGTCACGACCCGTACCCTTTTTTTTAAAATGGATACGAGACGTGTCCAAGCCAGCCTACGCCGCAATGTCGGCGGTGGAACGCTGTCAGGGCCATGAAGGTCAATACCACAAATAATATTCATTGCACATAATTAATTTAATTACAAAGATCACAAGTTTTACATTTGTAGAAAACTATAAACTTGTACAAATAAATGAATGACTACAACTCAACTATCTATCTAGTTTCTAGGCCTTTGTCTGTAATATTCCCGTCACTCCCCAAGCTAAGTGAATCTGCGGCTAACCTGAAAATATTGGTTTCCAGTCAGGAATGGAACGAGCACAATTCACTGAATGCAATTTCAAATAAAGAAAATGACTATAAACAAGGTTAGACATCAATCATGAGTTTTGAAAATAAACAGTAAATACGGAAAACCAATAATAAATAGACACAAAATACTTTCCCCACTGTTAGAAGTACCTTTGATATGTGATCGGTCTGGGTACTACACCGTACGGTCTACGAGGTCTACGTGCATGAAAAGTAAGCACGGTCTACAATGTCTACTTGCAGAAAATAACACGGGCTACACTACTTGCAGAAAATAAACACGGGCTACACTACTTGCAGAAAATAAACACGGGCTACTTGCAGAAAATAAACACGGGCTACACTACTTGCAGAAAATAAACACGGGCTACACTACTTGCAGAAAATAAACACGGGCTACAATGTCTAACACGGGCTATGGTCAGGATCACATATCATTGGTACTTCTCATTCCCGACTCAACAATTTATAATAGAAAATAATCACATGACTAATGACTAATCAGTGAGAAATAGTAAAGATCAATATCAAAATGCAGACAATAAACTGTACTCCGCCTGTGGTCCTCTGCTGGTAAAACCGACAGTCTGAACTACTCAATGTGCCACAATAGTCAAAAACCCATACAACAGTCCCCGAAAGCTGAAATAAACATAACCAATGTTTTAGAATAGTTAAATTAGCTAGGGTTGCCTGTCCTTAAGTCCAATTCCGGACACAGGGGCAAAACGGTAATTTCAGGCAAAAACGATGTCCGCTGTTGGACCCCACTTTGCACCGAAAAGCGGGCCAGAGTCAACGGTCTCTAAAGTCGTCAAACTACATGTCTACGGAATCCAGTTTTCTGATACGAACCCAACCGTATGTCCAAAGTTGGATTCCGACGGGCCGAGCACAAAATCTCCCGTTGAGTGGAACCGTGGGGCCCGCAAAACGGTGATTTTATCAACGGTCTCAGAATCGGACCAAACTTGGCATACAGGACCAGAAAATGATACGGTTCTGTTGGTGTAAGTTTGGTCTCGATCTGACGAACATGCACAAAGTAATTGAAGAATTTGCAACGTGCACGATACTGTGAATTTCGACGGATACGCATCAAATTCGTCGCGCACACGCGCACCAATTTGAATTCCGTCAAAGCTCACACGACCACGAAGCCGTTATGCAGTTTTCGATCCTTTCGGTATGCGACCACGTCGTCGGGATTGGCATGACGCACATCGTGTGGAACAATTTTCTAGTTTTTAAAACAGGTTTTTGGGAAACTTCGGAATCCGATCTCTCGGCATGTAGTCGATGAAATCAAATTCCGTAAAAAGGATTCGAAGCCCTATATGTTATCAATAAATGTCTTCAAATAGGTTTTCAAAATTATGCATGGTTTGGAAGATAAATGAATGCAAAGTAGGCTAACTCGACTGTTTTCAGTCCTGTTTTCGAATCAGTTTTTCGCCAGTTTTGGCATCGATTTTATGGGTGATTTAGCGCACAAGACTTACTTATTCTATCTGTAGGAATTTGAAGTGGTATATGTTAGGTTTATACCTGAAAAGACGAATCAAAAACCATAGATCGTACGCGACGGGGCGTCGCTGCGAATTCTGTTCGGAATGCCCCGCTGCTGCTGTCATCTATGTGCGCACGAGCGTGCGCGCCGGCCGGCGGTGGCCTGCGGCGGTGGCACGCACGGTCGGGCCCCAGGGCACGCTGGGTGTGGCACGCTGGTCGTAGGTTGCTAGGGTTTCGGAGTTTGCGGTTTTAACTCTCGATCTCTCGGTTCTCTTATGTTATATGTAACCAATCCGAGAGGGGTCGGGTTCAGCTGTATCCGCTGGTGTGGGGGTTACACAGGGCCGGTTCTGGGCTACTTCTCCCGGCCTGGGTTGGCCAAGTAAGCTGTGGGGTTTGCTTGTGCTCGGCCTATGGGGAAAATGTGGGTTGCTGTGTCGTGGGTTTGGGACTTAACATTTGGTTTATTTCATTGATCAATCAATAGTTTTTGGATAAATGATGGCTCTACATGGTTGGCCATGTTATATGTGACCAAGTGAAGTGAGACGTGCACGTGAAGCTTATAGCTATGGCAACCAACTACAACCTTGACTAAGCTGAGGTATGATTGCATGCATGTATGTTGTTGTTGCAGCAACTTGCAACCAATATGTATATTAAAATAAATAACAGACATATATCCTTAACATTAAATAAATAAAATATAATCATTTGTAAACATATTTCACCAGATAGTTTAGAGTTTTATAAGAACCAAATTTGTTCCTAGTTCGGTGACCCCTAACAACATACAAACTCCTGAGAGAGAGATTGGGTGTGTGGCAAATACTCTGGGTTTGTTGGCTTAGTATTAACAAATCTAACTGTTCAACTCATCATATATGTTTTCAAATTTGCAGTTCCAGAAGTGAGTTAACAAGTAGCTAACAGTCCATGATGTCCCCTTTTAGAGAGACCTTTTCATTTCAAGGACATGTCATATGATCAATTACCACTTGGAAGTTGATACCTTTATTTATATAAATACATATACATTCAATATACGTATATTTATATTTACACAAACATACACATATATTAATAATAATATTTATTAATCACCACAAAATAATAAACTAATTAATTATTTATAAAATCTAATAATCACCGTTTAAATCAATTAAATAATAAATAAAATATTTCACAAATTTCGCGAAGGGGAGCTACAACTATTCACGAAAATATCGAAAATACTATTCATGAAAATATCTGAAATTGGAAATATCTAAAATATGGAAAAATCTGTCTGGGTGGTTGCCGTCGGTATACACTGGTATACTGGCGGTATGCCGATCAAGTAGAAAACCTACACTTTTAGGAAAATTTTAAAGCGTTTCAAAACCAAGAAAATACGAAATACACTGTAAAATACGCATCCATATATAAATACCGATACTGTGAGACGAGTCTCACAACTCTCCCCTCCTTAGAAAAATTTTGTCCTCAGAATTTCCTAAAGGTAAACAAAAGCAAACGAGAATTCCAAGAAAAATCCTATCAGGATCAAGATATGAAACTCATAAATCATGAAATCCAACTAGAGTAATGTACAAAATATAAAAGAAATTTAAACACACAAACAACAACATCATGAATTCCTACAATCACACTCAAAAAGGTAGAACATAGATATACGAATAAGTATACCTCATGATTCAAACAGATACGGTAACGAGCTCGAATATCATCCTCGCCCTCCCTAGGAAGACTCGCCTGGTGAGTGATGATCCCAGGAAACACGAACTAATCGAATTGTCGGGTTATTGAGAACTTCTTCCTCCGGTCCAAAATGGATATGGGCCTCTCCTCATGCGATAGGTCGTTACCAATGGCCATCTCGAATGATATAGGATATAGCTCGAATCTAGAACATACCTACGCAACTGAGATACGTGAAATATGTCATATGCCTCGAATAGCGACGGTGGAAGAGCAAGATGATTGGGCAAAAGATATGTATCATATCGTCTTGCCCGAGAATATCGATCAACCCAATATATCTATGTCACGACCCGCACCCTGTTTAGGGACACGAGCACGTGGGTACGTCCAGCCTACGCCGCAGTGTCTGTGGTAGAATGCTGTATAGGTCATCTATAAAATCTAACATCAATAATATATGTGTACCTGTCATCTCCGCACGGAGGAATATATATATATATATATATATATATTTTTTTTTTCCAAACCAAAACTTTTATTGATTGAAACCAAAACTAGTACAAAATGGACACTAACTGTGTCGACAACGGATTGTAGCCTTCCCCACTTGTCTATGCACTTCAGAAACTAACTTATCAATAGTAAAGCCTTGGTTCTCATATCTCCATTTGTTCCTATCTTTCCATAAAACCCATATCACAGCTGCAACAACAATCTCTTTCCTATGTTTTTTCTTCTTCCGCCACCAATCTCTAAGTCGCTCAATGATTGATCGACCACGAGATGAAACTCCATATGCTAGTTGGATATCTCCCAAACGTCCTTGACCCTGTCTCCCTGATTCATGATATGTTCCAATGTCTCAACCTGACTAATTGCGCAACAGTGGCACTTCGAAGCCAAGCTATACCCAAGCCTGGTAATATTATCGTCAGTAGGTAACTTATTGTGTAGGGTTCTCCATAGCAGAACTGACCATTTAACAGGGATGCATGAACTCCAGATATGCGTAAAATGATGCAGTATAGGTCTATGTATCCTGACAAAGTCCCAGGCGGAAGATAATATAAAATTACCCGACTGAGTATGTCCCCAGCGCCATGTATCATCAATCTGAATAATTTGCTGCTGTGCCATATCTCTTCCCGCAATCAATTGTTTCCAGACATAGGAAGCGTTTGAAGTTATAGCTACATTTGATGGACTAGCATTGGAGCAATATTTAGCAGAGAAATATTTTGTCCATAAGCTATCTTGAGTCAAGAATTTCCACCATAGCTTTGTGGTGAAAGCATGCATCATGTCTTCCAGCCGTTTGACCCCTAACCCACCTTCTTCTTTAGTTCTTGCAATGCGATCCCAACCAAGCCAGGTCTTCTAGCAACACCAAGTTGGCTACCCCAAAAGAAGCTCGAGAACATAGCCTCCAATCGGTGTAAGACTGTAATCGGGGGATTACATGCCGCAAGCGTGTACACAGGAATTGATGTGAGCACTGATTTGATTAACACAAGTTTGCCACCTGGTGAGAATTTTGTTGTGCCACCCTTCGACCTTGCTGCGAATTCGGTTGAGCAGTTCCTCATACATAGCCCCAATTCGACGTCCAGCCATAAGTGGACATCCGAGATAAGTAAATGGCGGAGAGCCAATACTAAATCCTGTTCTTTGAGCCAACTCTACTCCTCTTTCCTGTATAACCAGTTGCGACATGTATATAGATGAGTTTGATTTGTTAATCAATTGGCCCGAAGCTGCCTCATACTGTGCTAGGATAGCAGTGATTTTGTTGACAGATCTCACGTCTCCTGCAGAAAAGAGTAGAATATCATCTGCGTACGCTAGATGCGTAATTGGAGGACAACCACGAGGTGTGACGAATGTTGTGAAGCCTTCTGACTCGGGCAGCTTCTTCAGACTTCGCGAGAGAGCCTCCGCCGCGATAATAAACAAAGCTGGGGAGAGGGGTCTCCCTGATGAACCCCACGAAAAGCCTGGAAATACTCAGTCGATTCCCCGTTGATCAAAGGGGCATACCATACATTGTTAACAAGTAGCAACATCATGTCAACCCATTTGTTATGGAAACCAAATTTTCTGAGCACCTTCAGAAGAAATCTCCAATCAACCCTGTCGTAGGCTTTCATCATATCTAGTTTTATAGCAACATTTCCCCCTATTTTTCTTGTTCATTCTAGCCATCAATTCTTGAGCAATAAGAATATTATCAACAATTTCTCGCCTTGAACAAACCCACTCTGTTCTGGGGAAATAATACGGGGAACACAGGGGCCAAGCGACGGGAAAGGAGTTTAGAAATTACCTTGTTCATCACTGAACAAAGGCTGATTGGCCTATAGTCACCAAAGCTCTTTGCCTGCTTCACCTTCGGGATTAAAACTAGAGATATATTAGTGAAAGCTCGAGGCAGAGCAAACCCATCAATGAAGAGCCCTACTGCCTCTGTTAAGTCCTGGCCAACTATATCCCAGCAAGATAGAAAGAATAATGGGGTAAACCCATCTGGCCCTGGCGCGCTATTTTTGTCTAGCGA
>JANAVB010010164.1:0-65829 GCA_029216955.1 Iris pallida
GGAGTTCCAGCCACCAGACCTAGTTGGAGGTGAGTCCTTGACCTATATCTTAGCCAGTCTTCGATAATTGATGCACCCTACCATATTATTCTATGTTTGACACCTTATGATTGCTTTTGATCTAATATGACTAGAATGGCTAGATGAGAACCTCATACTGATATCATTACCAAAATCCTATATGTTATCCTTCCAATTGCATGATTTAGATAAGTTTGCTATTGACCTTAATTGTTGGGGTTTGACCTAGAAGGGTACGATCATCTTAATTTCGAGGACGAAATTCTTATAAGGGGGGTAGGATTGTAACACCCAGTTTTCCAGATGAGGGTAATTTTAAAATTTTATAATTATAATTATTATTTATTGATATTTATTTCATATTATGATTTTTGGTGATTTTAATCATTTTTAAACTATTTAAACCAAGACTTGTAATTTTGGTATTTTGCTAGTGTAACACTAGAGACAGCTTGACCTAGAGCCTAGCCATGTGATTAGGGTGTTTCATTTATCATTTCCAGTTTGAGGGTTTTTGTCATTTTGAATTTAATTGAATTTAATGTATTATTTGGAATTTAAATATATTATTAAGAATGGTGTGATTTTAATATTATTTAATTGATTGTCATGTATTGTGATTAGTCTAACTTAGTTTGTGTCACGACCCGCACCCACTGTGAGGGCACGAGAACGTAACAGCGGCCAGCCTACGCCGCAGTGTCGGCGGTAGAACGTTGTTCTAGGTCATGAACTATAACTAACATAATATGAATACTCTCCATAAGGAGGCCAACACAGAGGTATAACTCAATCACAATTTATAGATAGAATATGGCACGATGAAATAGATAAGAAAATCCTCAACTGAGGTACAACATAAATAAATAACAAAACTCAACATCTCTAAAAATATACAAACTCTGAATCAAGAACAACAACTATACGTGAAAAGGAAAACAGTCTAAGCTATCTATACTAAGCAAGGTATCGTCCTCAGCAGCTGCCTGAACCTCCCCAGGGGTCCAGGTCGCGAGTGTCATCTAGGCAAGCTCCAAAGTAAGGGTTACAGGGTTCCTCATCATCCTCTGTAAAATTTTCAACAGGTCCAGTCAGGACGGGAGCGAGCACAATACATCTCAACAGTTCATAGCAGGTTAGAAAATATAATCATACAGAAAAGTAAGATATAGATACTGAAGAAATGCAGTAGTAAACAGAGAGAGAGAGAATAGAAATATCTACTATAAGTAAAGAGCTACCAGTGACTAGTGATTTAGAGCACAAAGTCGACATGTGAACGACTTGATTTGTACATGGCTATACTAAAGAGGCGTACATGGCTATTCTACTTTGGAATTGTTCACATGGCTATTATACTCCCCCAGACCCCCAATTAATACATAAGGATCCAACAAGGTTATGTTATGATTCTATGTAACAGCCCCCGAAGGGTGGTAAGCCCCCAAAGGGTGATATGCCCCCAAAGGTGATAAGCCCCAAAGGGTGATATGCCCTCAAAGGGTGATAAGCCCCCGAAGGGTGGTACATAGTAGTCCCATAAATAGGGTTTCTGGGAAACCCAATAAATGGGATAAGGATTCAAAGAAGACTATGTGATCATATGAGTATATGTCACAAGTGATCAAAGAACCAAAGAAGCATAGTGATACGCCATGTAAGTGAAACGCACAGAACATAGAGTACCCCGATGCTCCCTGAAGGGATAACATCTCAAGAAGGGATACATATAGTACTAATCCGTGTGACCAACAGACAGTATCAAGTAAAGTAATTTAATGCAGGCAATAATTCTAAGCAGGATATAAAGTGATCAGAGAATGTACTCGCCTCGTATCTGAATGTCTGAAGTAAGTGTACTGTCCGAGATGAGATACCTGACTCCTAGTTAGAGCAACACAAGTCAAGATGTATACAGGGGATGATAATAGTAATCTACAATGCATCTGCATGCTGTCTAGGTCAAACTAGACTAAAGTCAACACTTGGTCAACTCTAGTCAACCACATTAGTCAACTAGGTTAAGTCCTAGCCCAAACAAGTCTAACAAGTCTCACTAGGCCTAACCAAGCCTATACTAGCCAATCAAACATGATTCTCAAGTCACAGAGCAAAACACACCATTCAAGTAACACAGGTTCACATAACCCAACTCATGTGCATATTCCACATATACAAGGCTACACAAGGATACCATAGGCTACACTACACAGGCCATGAGCCAAATTCATACATTAGGCAACACATATACCAAGTACCATATATACATACCAATTCCTATATGTCTATATACATACTATCTCTATATACAAAAGCAATATTTATATTATATCACATATTTCACATTGGTATATATATATATATACATATGTACACATATAAAGGATAGGGAAAAATCATGCTTGTGTATGTGTGTGCTAATGAAACATTGGTGTGTGTGAGTGATGCCATATGTGAAAGGAAATGGGTCAACCTGGAACCTAACAGTGACAGCCACAAATCAGTGAAGCAACCCATAACTCAGTTTTCTAGTTTCGAATTCAAAAGAACCCACATATGTCCAATTCTCATACTCAGGAATAGAATTCAAAATTCAGTTTTAAAAGAAGGAAAGGACATGAAACCAATTCTAACATTCATTCTCAGGTTTTGTAGGAATTATGCTCAATTTTTAAAGGGAAAGGAAATCAATAACCCTGTCATACAGTTTAAGAAAAACTGGAAGTTATCACATAGAATCCACAGTAAAAACTGATATTTAAGTATCAGGACAATTGATAAACTGACATTAGGAAACCAGTTCATTTCAGTTTAATGGTGAAGAAATCACAGTTTAACACAATTAGGAAAAAAACAATTCAAAACCATTTAACCAAATCCTGTCAACACATCCAAAGCCCATTCCACAATCTCAGGTTATATCAATTAGGAAAACTCATTTTTCTACATTATCCCAAAACCATTTCAGTTATCATTACAACTAAAACTCAGTTTTAAAGGAAACCTAACTCAGTGAGTTTTCTCAAACTCTGTTAACAGTCTCAACATGATGGGTTAATCCCAGTTATGTTATATCATTCGAAACCATTAAACTTAGTTAAGTATGGAAATCAATATGACTTTGAACCAAACCATTATTAGAAAAACACCATGTTCTCCAACCCTCAAGCCTTACAATGTGACGTGTGTATAGAGGGTGTGTCATCACTGTGATTTCAGGAATGGAATGACAGGGTTCAGAAAATTGAAGGGAAATCAGAGGGAAAACCTCTCAGGTTTCAGATGGTAAAACCCAAATTCATAATCGAGATACAATGTCAATTCAAAACCCAAAAAACTGAACTCGAGTTAAGCATGTAAAATCAAACTCATTTAACAACAAATCACCATCAAATCATATTTGAAATACCCGCATAGTAATCAACTTTACAAATAATCCTCGAGCTCACAGTCCACAAGTATCAGAACAATGAACCCGACAGTTTAAAACCCAAATCATGAATCAACTTAACCGTAAACTAATACATGTATATATGAATTTATCTAGTGATTTAGGTTATTAACAGTCATTTTAAATTATAAGTTAAACATCAGGAATTTAAATTAAAGAACTGTATATCAGTCCTAACATCTCTTTGAAATTTCGAAAGCCAACAGCACAATTGAAGCTAAAATCTCCTGCCAACATGACCCTTAGCACATAGGTTAATTTTTCCAGGTTATAACACAAATTAAATCACAACACAGGTAATTCAAAATCAAATTCAAGAATTCAAACAGACAGATCTCAAGTATCAGGAAAAAATAGGAGATCCCCAAAATCGAATTGAAATCAACAAAATAGTTAATCTAATAGGTTGGTATTGATCGTGTATACGTGTTCGTGTCATAGGGTCACCTTGTGTCCAACCTAGTCGACACATTTGTGTCCACGACACTAAAACACACACAGGCACGAACTGTGCACTGACAGTGTCGTGCACGCGTGCACGTGTGTCCAGTGCACGACACAGGCCACGTGGTGATACGTGGCCGTGCACACGTGTACGCCTAGGGTATAGGTACGTGTCCACGTGCCTGAAACGTGTCCTCGTGGTGTCGTGTCATAGTTTGGAGGCCGTATCATATGGATTTTCCGTGCGTGTGCGACAGTGAGGAATCGGTGCGGGCTCGATTGCTCCCAAACCATTCCATAAGATCCCACAAAATTTTTTGGGCCTTGTGTCAGTCACCCAAGGAGTGTCCACACCAATTTTGGTGTCAAGAGGTGGCATGTCCAGCGAAAAGTGGACACGGGCAGCAGGGCACTGCCCGTGCGTACTGCGAGCGTGTTCGTGTCCTGTTTGGATACGGACACGGCTCAAAAATCAACTCAGTCCAATTAAAAATCAATGTATACATATATCATCAAATTTGTTCAAACACTTTTCAAAAATAACAACTAAAAATCCTTTGTGGCATTTTCACAAACACATACACATACACCATGATACGTGTCCGATACGGACACCAAATGAACACAAATCGACACAAAACCAATACCTACGGCTAGGGGACACCTAGGGCTTCCTATCCATGCAAAGAAAACTAAATTTGGTGGAGGGAATAGGGATTTACCTATATGTTAAAATTCTAAAAAAAAGCTTCAAAAAGGAGGGTTTTTCCTTGTTAGCCAAACTCTCCAAATTGTCCCAAGGCTGGGATTATCCTCCATGAACAGCAAGAGAGGACAATTAGAATCTAATACAAGTGGTTTGAGCCAAAAAGGAGTTAAAATGGAAAAGTTGTGGATTAGGGAAGATGGCCATACCTCTTTCTCCAAGCTTGAGAAGAAAAACAATAAAGAGGCAAGAACAAATGGAAGAGGCATTAAATAGGGTGTGGAACCCTAGGTTGGCTGCCATGGGCTGATTAGGGCAAGGGTTTGGGTTCCAATGGTGATCTATGGGCTTCCTTGGGCCAAAATAACTAATCATGACTTGTGGAATCACAAGTCATTTCCTAATCAATTCAAATCCTATTTTCCCAAAATAAATTCTAATGGGTTAATTATCACTAACTTAAGTCAACCTAGGTTTCCATATCCTAATCACATAGTCATGACCTAGGTTAGCCACTAGGTTAGTATCCAAAGTCAACATAAGTCAAAGTCAACTAAAACACCAAAATCAATTATAAAAATCTCCAAAAATCATATTAATTCTAATAAATCTAAATAATACATAATAATTCCAAATAATTCTCCAAATTACAAAAATGACTAAAATACCTCTCAATCTAGAAATGATAAATGAAATACCCTAATCACATGGCTAGGCTCTAGGGTTACACTAGCGGGACACCAAATCATAAGTCACGATTTAAAATAGTTTTAAAATGATTAAAAATTAAAAAATCATAAAAATTTTAAATACCATAATTAAATAAATTAAAATAAAATTTTTCAAAATTACCCTCATTTGGAAAAACTGGGTGTTACAATCCTACCCACCTTATAAAAATTTTGTCCTCGAAATTAAGATGGTAGCAGGCCTTCCAGGCCAAACACCCCACAATCAAAGTCTCAAACATACCGTCAGATAATCATATGCGTCTGTCCAAAATCATATACTCAGAATCTTCGTCATGCTAGTGAGCAAGGCTACGATAATCACAGAGTCCTCGACTAAGGCACATACCTCTAGAATCATGGTATTTAAAATTTTTGCATTACCGCATGCTTGGCAGCAAAAACCTTAAATTCTCACACCCAAGAAATACGTCCTAAATCTGACTATATGTCCTCACTATACCAGCTAACATGACTATCGAAGATTCTAGATTCCAAAACTGGGTGACCTAGCCCATATGATTCATCTCAGAAGAAAATCAAACATAACACAAGAACAACAGGATAAAATTGATAAATCAACAAGGAACAGAGGGAATCAAAATTTCAAGGCAGTTATAAGAGGCAATTGTAGAATTTGAGTCAAAAGAACAGAACCTGCAACTAGATCTCCATCGGCCTGAGCATCCTCGACTGTCCTGCGAAAGCTCGTCCTTGCTAGCCCCTCCTGGCCTACTGCTGATGCTGTATGTACCTCTGCTGCTGAGTCAGTAAGGGTAATCCTGTCTGCTGGCCTACCGGAGCCCTAGCTCCTGCTCCCTGAACTGTCTGTCCTGATGACTCGGGACACTCTCTCAGACGATGATCGGATCCTCCGCAAAGCAAACATTTGCCCAGCCTCTTCCGGCATTCGCCCCAATCGTGCCCTGGTCTTTTGCAAAAAGGGCAAATAATAACAAGCTGCTGTCCCGGGGTCTGCTACTGCCTCTGCGACTGCTGCGCCTGCTGAAAGGATACACGATCCTGAAACTGTCGCTGCTGAAGGTAGACCCTCAACTACTGGTACTGCTGCTGAAACTGTAGAGGTAGCATCAACTGCTGAAACTGTAGGGGTGGCATCTGCTGTGGATACTGTGGCTGAATCTGTAAGCGGGGCATCTGATGCGGATACTGCTGCTGAAACTGCAGGTAGGGCCTCTTGGCCGGGCCCGCACTGCCACTAGCTCCCTGAGTGTCTCGCATCCTCTTCTCCTTCAGTCCAGATCGTCCTCCGCTGTCATGGCTCCTACCAGAATCTGATCGAAGGTGGCATCACGATCGCTCTTGGTATATGACTTGATCTCTCCGATCAAACCCCTGCGGAACCTCCTCGCCTTCCCGACCTCGGTAAGATCCTTGATGAATCTGCTCAAACGGCTGAACTCTCCAGTGTACTCCTCAACGGTCTGGTTCCCCTGAACCAAACTCTCGAACTGTGCCTCCAAAGTACGGAGTGCGGTATCGGGAAAGAATTTCTCCTTGAACAGTTTCTTGAACGCTGCCCAAGTCTGACCGGCTGTACCAACCCTCGGGTCCTTCTGGTACCATGTACGGGCCAAGTCTTGTATCTGACAGGTGGCTGCCTCGATCTGTAATCCTGCTGGTATCTGTGCCAATCGGAATATCTCCTCAATGTGCTATATCCAATCGTCAGCGTATATGATGCCCTCTGTACCCTTGAAGTCTTGGGTCCCATCTTCTTGAAGGAATGGATGTATGGAGTCCTCGGCTGATACGGCTGTATCTGGCCTTCCTGTGGCTGAGCAGCCACCAGCTCTACTGTCGTCCTGACCAACTGGTGAGTATCTTGTATGCTCTGTCGGATATCAACAGACTGGCTCTGCTGTATCTGCTGCTAAAACTCTAAGAATCGCTGGAAGAGGGTAAACACCTGAGCCGTATCTACTGTCCCTGACGGTAATTGCTGCTGGTACATATCTAGAATGACGGGGGAAGACCTCCGGACAGGTGGAGGTGCGCTCCCAAAAGCTGCAGAAGCTCCTATATGAGCAGAAATATGGGTGCTGTGGTCCCAGCGACCACGATCAGGCGAGGGGTGGTAGGCCTCTCACCAGCGTCTGCTGGGCCAGAGCGATGCGATCGTGTCTCGATCACCATCCTGGAGACAGATCAAACAAGAAATCAATACTTAGATAGAAAACGATAATTCAAGGGAGGACAGTTATTCAAGGAAGCAATCTTCAACAGGAATTTAGATGGCAGGAATTATGTTAAGAGTTTTTCCTAATGTGATTGAGTACCTCAAAAATAATCCTAATCCTACTACAGGCTGTAGTGGTACTCTAGCTCGAATACCACAACACAAACTCGACCTGCATGGGCCACCACTAAAAACGTGTCATGACCCGCACCCACTGTAAGGGTACGAGAACGTAACAGCGCCCAGCCTACGCCGCAGTATCGGCGGTAGAACGCTGTTCTAGGTCATGAACTATAACTAACATAATATGAATACTCTCCATAAGGAGGCCAACACAGAGGTATAACTCAATCACAATTTATAGATAGAATATGGCACGATAAAATAGATAATAAAATTCTCAACTGAGGTACAACATAAATGAATAACAAAACTCAACATCTCTAAAAATATACAAACTCTGAATCAAGAACAACAACTATACGTGAAAAGGAAAACAGTCTAAGCTATCTATACTAAGCAAGGTATCGTCCTCAGTAGCTGCCTGAACCTCCCCAGGGGTCCAGGTCGCGAGTGTCATCTAGGCAAGCTCCAAAGTAAGGGGTGCAGGGTTCCTCATCATCCTCTGTAAAAATTTTAACAGGTCCAGTCAGGACGGGAGCGAGCACAATACATCTCAACAGTTCATAGCAGGTTAGAAAATATAATCATACAGTAAAGTAAGATATAGATACTGAAGAAATGCAGTATGTAAACAGAGAGAGAGAACTGTAATAGAAATATCTACTATAAGTAAAGAGCTACCAGTGACTAGTGATTTAGAGCACAAAGTCAACATGTGAACAGCTTGATTTGTACATGGCTATACTAAAGAGGCGTACATGGCTATTCTACTTTGGAATTGTTCACATGGCTATTTATACTCCCCCGTACCCCCAATTAATACACAAGGATCCAACCAGATTATGTTATGATTCTATGTAACAGCCCCCGAAGGGTGGTAAGCCCCCAAAGGGTAATATGCCCCCAAAGGGTGATAAGCCCCCAAAGGGTGATATGCCTCCCAAAGGGTGATAAGCCCCCGAAGGGTGGTACATAGTAGTCCCATAAATAGGGTTTCTGGGAAACCCAATAAATGGAATAAGGATTTAAAGAAGACTCTGTGATCATATGAGTATATGTCACAAGTGATCAAAGAACCAAAGAAGCATAGTGATACGCCATGTAAGTGAAACGCACAGAACATAGAGTACCCCGATGCTCCCTGAAGGGATAACATCTCAAGAAGGGATCCATATAGTACTAATCCGTGTGACCAACGTGACAGTATCAAGTAAAGTAATTTAATGCATGAAATAATTCTAAGCAGGATATGAAGTGATCAGAGAATTTACTCGCCTCGTATCTGAATATCTGAAGTAAGTGTACTGTCCGAGATGAGATACCTGACTCCTAGTTAGAGCAACACAAGTCAAGATGTATACAGGGGATGATAATAGTAATCTACAATACATTTGCATGCTGTCTAGGTCAAACTAGACTACAGTCAACACTTGGTCCACTCTAGTCAACCACATTAGTCAACTAGGTCAAGTCCTAGCCCAAACAAGTCTAACAAGTCTCACTAGGCCTAACCAAGCCTATACTAGCCAATCAAACATGATTCTCAAGTCACAGAGCAAACACACACCATTCAAGTAACACAGGTCCACATAACCCAACTCATGTGCATATTCCACATACACAAGGCTACACAAGGATACCATAGGCTACACTACACAAGCCATGAGCCAAATTCATACATTAGGCAACACATATACCAAGTACCATATATACATACCAATTCCTATATGTCTATATACATACTATCTATATATACAAAAGCAATATTTATATTATATCACATATTTCACATTGTTATATATATATATTATATATACATATGTACACATATAAAGGATAGGGAAAAATCATGCTTGTGTGAGTGTGCTAATGAAACATTGGTGTGTGTGAGTGATGCCATGTGTGAAAGGAAATGGGTCAACCTGGAACCTAACAGTGACAGCCACAAATCAGTGAAGCAACCCATAACTCAGTTTTCTAGTTTCGAATTCAAAAGAACCCACATATGTCCAATTCTCATACTCAGGAATAGAAATCAAAATTCAGTTTTAAAAGAAGGAAAGGACAGGAAACCAATTCTAACATTCATTCTCAGGTTTTGTAGGAATCATGCTCAGTTTTTAAAGGAAAAGGAAATCAATAACTCAGTCATACAGTTTAAGGAAAACTGGAAGTTATCACATAGAATCCACAGTAAAAACTGATATTTAAGTATCAGGACAATTGGTAAACTGACATTAGGAAACCAGTTCATTTCAGTTTAATGGTGAAGAAATCACAGTTTAACACAATTAGAAAAAAACAATTCAAAATCATTTATCCAAATCCTGTCAACACATCCAAAGCCCATTCCACAATCTCAGGTTATATCAATTAGGAAAACTCATTTTTCTACATTATCCCAATACCATTTCAGTTATCATTACAACTAAAACTCAGTTTTAAAGGAAACCCAACTCAGTGAGTTTTCTCAAACTCTGTTAACATAGTCTCAACATGATGGGTTAATCCCAGTTATGTTATATCATTCGAAACCATTAAACTTAGTTAAGTATGGAAATCAATATGACTTTGAACCAAACCATTATTAGAAAAAACCATGTTCTCAAACCCTTAAGCCTTACAATATGACGTGTGTGTAGAGGGTGTGTCATCACTGTGATTTCAGGAATGGCAATGACAGGGTTCAGAATTAAGTGAAGGGAAATCAGAGGGGAAACCTCGCAGGTTTCAGATGGTAAAACCCAAATTCATAATCAAGATACAATGTCAATTCAAAACCCAAAAATCTGAACTCGAGTTAAGCATGTAAAATCAAACTCATTTAACAACAAATCACCATCAAATCATATTTGAAATACCTGCACAGTAATCAACTTCACAAATAATCCTCGAGCTCACAGTCCAGAAGTATCAGAACAATAAACCCGACAGTTTAAAACCCAAATCATGAATCAACTTAACCGTAAACTAATACATGTATATATGAATTTATCTAGTGATTTAGGTTATTAACAGTCATTTTAAATTATAAGTTAAACATCAGGAATTTAAATTAAAGAACTGTGTATCAGTCCTAACATCTCTTTGAAATTTCGAAAGCCAACAGCACAATTGAAGCTAAAATCTCCTGCCAACATGACCCTTAGCACATAGGTTAATTTTTCCAGGTTATTATAATACGAATTAAATCACAACACAGGTAATTCAAAATCAAATTCAAGAATTCAAATAGACAGATCTCAAGTATCAGGAAAAAATAGGAGATCCCCAAAATCGAATTGAGATCAACAAAATAGTTAATCTAATAGGTTGGTATTGATCGTGTACATGTGTACGTGTCATAAGGTCACCTCGTGTCCAACCTAGTCGACACATTTGTGTCTACGACACTAAAACACACACAGGCACGAACTGTGCACTGACAGTATCGTGCACGCGTGCACGTGTGTCCAGTGCACGACACAAGCCACGTGATGACATATGGCCGTGCACACGTGTACGCCTAGGGTAGAGGTACGTTTCCACGTGCCTGAAACATGTCCTCGTGGTGTCGTGTCATAGTTTGGAGGCCGTATCAGTACGGATTTTCCGTGCATGTGCGACAGTGAGGAATCGTTGCGGGCTCGATTGCTCCCAAACCATTCCATAAGATCCCACAAAATTTTGTGGGCCTTGTGTCAGTCACCCAAGGAGTGTGCACACCAATTTTGGTGTCAAGAGGTGGCGTGTCCAGCGAGAAAGAGGACACGGGCAGCAGGGCACCGCCCGTACGTGCTGCGAGCGTGTTCGTGTCCTGTTTGGACACGGATACGACTCGAAAATCAACTCAGTCCAATTGAAAATCAATGTATACATATAAATCATCAAATTTGTTCAAACACTTTTCAAAAATAACAATTAAAAATCCTTTGTGGCATTTTCACAAACACATGCACATACACCATGATATGTGTCCGATACGGACACCAAACGAACACAAATTGACACAAAACTAATACCTACGGCTAGGGGACACCTAGGGCTTCCTATCCATGCAAAGAAAACTAAATTTGGTGGAGGAAATAGGGATTTACCTATATATTGAAATTCCAATGAAAAGCTTCAAAAAGGGGGGTTTCTTCTTGTTAGCCAAACTCTCCAAATTGTTCCAAGGCTGGGATTATCCTCTATGAACAGCAAGAGGGAGACAATTAGAATCTAATACAATTGGTTTGAGCCAAAAAGGAGTTAAAATGGAAAAGTTGTGGATTAGGGAAGATGGCCATACCTCTTTCTCCAAGCTTGAGAAGAAAAACAATAAAAGAGGCAAGAACAAATGGAAGAGGCATTAAATAGGTTGTGGAATCACAAGTCATTTCCTAATCAATTCAAATCCTATTTTCCCAAAAAAAATTCTAATGGGTTAATTATTACTAACTTAAGTCAACCTAGGTTTCCATATCCTAATCACATAGTCATGACCTAGGTTAGCCACTAGGTTAGTCTCCAAAGTCAACATAAGTCAAAGTCAACTAAAACACCAAAATCAATTATACTAAAAATCTCCAAAAATCATATTAATTCTAATAAATCTAAATAATACATAATAATTCCAAATAATTCTCCAAATTACAAAAATAACTAAAATACTCCTCAATCTAGAAATGATAAATGAAATACCCTAATCACATGGCTAGGCTCTAGGGTTACACTAGCAAGACACCAAATCATAAGTCATGATTTAAAATAGTTTTAAAATGATTAAAAATTATAGAAAATTATAGAAAATTTTAAATACCATAATTAAATAAATTAAAGTACAAAATTTTAAAATTACCCTCATTTGGAAAAACTGGGTGTTACAGTTTGGACCTAACCCAGATTAGTCATAGCTAGTCTTAGCTAACCATGGTTAGTGTTAGTTAGTATCAATTAGAATTATTGGAATTTAAGTGATTTTTAGTATAATTTAATTTAATGCTATTCTTGACTTTGACTCATAGTGACCTTGGAGACTGTCCTACAAGCTAACCCTAGTCATGACTACTTGGTTAGATTTTGAAATCCTAGTTTAACCTAAGTTAATGATACTCTAGTCATTAGGATTAAATTGGGGGAAATAGGGATAATGAATAGGTTGGTTAATGACTTGTGATTTCATAAACCATGACTTATGGCTTAAGGCCCATAGAGGCCCATAACCCAATTAGTGAAACCAAAACCCTAACCCTAGCATTTATGGCCAGCCACCTAGGGTTCCACACCCCTATTTAATGTCTCTACCACTTAGGGCTAGCCTCCTTTAGGAAATAAATAGTTTGAAAGTAGAGGTAAACCCCTTTCTTCCCCAATCCATAACTTCTCCATTTTAACTCCTTTTTTCTTCTAATTTCTTGCAATAGGTTCTAATCTCTGTACACTTGATGGCTATGGTGAGAAATTTCAGTGTAGAAGCAATTTGAAGGAGTTTGGATAGCTTGAGGAACAACTCTCTTTGAGGCTTTTTGAACCATTTTACTCACCTAGGTAAATTCCTATCATCTCCATAAAATAGTGTTTTAATTGCATGAATAGGAAGCCCTAGGTCTACCCTAACTGTTGGTATAGGCCTTACTAGTTTTCGTGTCCAATACGTGTCTGTATCGGACACGTATCAGTGAGCATACTAGGTGTTTGATGAAATGCCACAGTGGGCATTTCTTTCTCGTTTTCTGATTTTGTTTGAATAGGAATTTAGGGTTTGATGTCGCTTATCGATTTCTATTGGACTGAGGTGACCATTGTGTCGTGTCGTGTCTGAATGGACACGTGAACACGCAGTTTTTGCACGTACTGTAGTCCCCTGCTACTCGGGGGGCAAATACTCCCTGGACACGCCATTTGGACACAAAATATTTGACACACACTTAGGGGCAGACATTGACATGAGGCTCTCCAAGTTGCACGAGTCCTCGTGTCGTATCGGACACGTATTTGTGTGTGCACTGTCCGTACCGGCCACGCGCGTGTGCTGTGCACTCGCAATTTTAGCCACTGACACGGCTTAAAATTTGACACGACACATGACATGGACACGTTTCAGGCACCCTAGTACCTAGCCCTACCCTAGGCGAACACATATGTAGGTGCACGTGACACGTGGTGCACTGTGTCGTGTCCACGAGTGATGTGCACGACACTGCCTGTACCCAATTTTGTGTCTGTGTATGTGTGGTTGTTTGGATACGTTGTGTCCACTTGGTTAGACACAAACACCCCCTATGACACGTACACATGTACAGATCAATACCAACCTTTTGAATTAATTATTAGTTGTTATTTGATTTAGAAATCAGTAATTTCCTTAATATTCTGATACTAGACTGATATTTGGTTCCTGGGAATTTTGATGTAGGTTAAACTGTTTTTCTTTGTGTGATTAAAATTGTGATGTTTCCTATACACATCAGGGATTAGCCTACATATTAGGGTTTTTGATTTGGCATAAGAATTAGTCTTCGAAGTTGTTTTTGACTTTCGATTTCACATAGACTGTTAAACTGAATACAATAGGGTTCACAGTTCACTGATACACAGTCCATGTTTACAATTTTTGAAATTGATTTGATCCCTAAGCTGTTTGTGATGTTTAATTACCAGGAATTAATTTATATACATGTGTATTAGATTGCTGAAATAATGATTTAGGTTTGATGTTTAAGAATTGGGTTTCAAAGTGGTTTTGGACTGCTTATTGAACAGTCAACTGATACACTACGCATTGTTTTCAAAATTGATTTTAAACTGAACTCTAATTCCCATTCTAAACTGATTTTAACTGATGTTTAATTGCCATAATTGATTCATACACATGTGTAGTTGCTGCTAGGTAGGTTACATGCTAGATTAGGCTATTGGCAAGGAATTGGTTCTCGAATATGGATGTGTGTCCAATTTTCTCTATTCCTGTAACAGAGTTCATATTAGCCATTTTTCATTGATCCAATGATTGATATGTTGCAGATTTATATTACATGCTTGTTGTTGATGTAGGTTAGTATTACACTGCTACAATATTAGAGCCATGCTAGGATTTATACATGCTAAGCTTATATAGATGTATGTAGATGCTAGAAGTAATGCTAAGTTAACTTGCATGATTGGGCTTGTTTGGAAGAGCTTTGATTGGTATTCAGTTTCCTGAAACTGTGGATGTGAACCCTCTCCTTTCTCTTTAAACACTGTTTCTGAAAACAAACCTATGCTGCTACACCCACACAAGCATATGCCCTTGAACACACACATATATGTATGAACTGAACACTGTTTCCTGTTTTCTGAGAGTTTATATTGCTAACACACATACCCTCTTGTATTCTCACACACATACACTTGAACACATGAACACATACATTCCTTTTCCTTATTCTCTATGTATGTGTATATACATATATACATGTATATATATTATATGAGATGTATATAGGTATCCTACATATTATATATGTGTGTATTATATATTAAACATATATATTGAGATGTGTATATGTGATATAGTTTGGTTTTAGGCATGGTATTATCTAATAGCCTATAGCCTAGGGCTCATTACCTATGAGTGTGGCTTGAATGCTAGTATAGAGTCTAGTTGACAGGTATAGCCTAGAATTGGTGTGTGCTTGCTAGAATAGGCTGGTTAGGCTTAGTGAGACTTGTTTGGCTTAGGCTTGACCTAGTTTGGCTAGTCTAGTTGACTAGAGTTGACCGAGAGTTGACTTTAGTCCAGTTTGATCCCAAACTTTATGTAGATACATTGTAGCAGTCTGTTATATCATTTTAGACTTATAGTGACTTTTATTGTTCTATAGGAGACAGACACCACTCCTCGGACAGTAGATACTCTACAGATACTCAGGATACAAGCGAGTACATTCTCTGATCATTTTATATCTTATTTAGGATTATATTTCCTGCTTTAGATTACATTACATGATGCTGACACGTTGGAAACACGGATTAGTACTATATGGATCTTGTTGTGCGATGTTATCCCCTTAGCGGATACATCGAGTATTCGTGTTCGTGTACTTTATCGTGAGCATCGTGTACGCCGTGTATTCGTGACATTCGTGTACGAAACATATGAAATCGTGTATAATCATGTATTCACATGACCTTCGTGTACAATAACATAACTTGGCTAGATCCTTGTGTATTGATTGGGGCGGGGGAGTAGAAGTGGTTATGTAATCAATCCAGTAGATTACTCGTGTACAATATCGTGCCGTTTATATAACCATCTTATGCTCTGAATCACTAGTCACTGTTAGTTCTTTATATACTATAGCTATTTACTTACAGTCTCTCTCTTTTTATATTATGCTGTTCTTCAGTTTTTTGTATCTTACTCTCTAGCATGTTTATATTTCCTAACCTGTTATGATTTTGTTGAGATGTATTGTACTCGCTCCTGTCCTGACTGGACCTTTGAAAATTTTCCAGTGAATGATGAGGCTCTGGTGTCTACCCATTATGGTGCAGCTTTAGACATCACTTGTGATTTGGATCCACTTGCAGTAGAGGATCTACCACCAGTAGTTTAGATTGCTAGCTTAGACTCTTACTTTGTCTTCTCATTGATACATTATTGTATATATATACTGGAGGTTTGTTTTATCTGATGTTATGGAGATGTTATCTTAGACTTTATCTGGATTATATTCTCTGTGATTTCATTCTGTTCTATCTATCTATCTATCTTTTATCATGCTCTATCTTAGATGTGATTGAGACTGTATTGTTATGTCACCTCCGTTTGGAGTGTATATTCTGTACAGGTACCTTTATAATGTTAGATGTTTGACCTAGGACAACGTTCTATCGTCGACACTACGACGTAGGCTGGATGTACCCACGTCTCGTGCCCTTACTCTAGGGTACGGGTCGTGACATTATTAGAGTACTCCGATACTCTTGGTGATGGTCGTTCGACCAAATGAACCAAAGCGTTGCAGATCGTATCGGATATACTGGCTCCATGTCGGGACGTGTCCTATACGTGTTATGGCACGCTAGTACAGCAGATGATGATTGATCCTTATCTGAGACATCTTATATATCTCATTTCGTTTCTTGTCGTTGGTCGTAGTTTGTATGTTGGTACTATTAGGTTGTTCATTCTGGGTGCAGATACGCTCGTGTTTGTACGAGTCGATACTGGACACGGATGTGAGGATACCTTCGTGTCGATGATATAGCCTCTCCACAGTTGCAGCCGCGACCCGGCGAGGTACTGTGCGTGCCTGCGAGCCGAGTTCGAAGCCTCCCTTCGAATACTGACACTAAATTCTGGAGTATAAATTCTAAACTCTTGATTGATTTCAGTTTCTGGGTTTATTTTGTTTGTCGATAATATTGTTGGATTTTGATCCCTACATAAAAAGGGTTTCCATCGATTGATACGTGTTGGGTTCGATTTTGGCTTGACGATCCTACTATTGTCTTTGTTTGTGAAGCGCGAATGATCTTTAGATCATGTTCGGTTCTTTACTTGCTGTTGGATCATTTTTGGTTTCGGGTTACCTAGCTGCTGTTGGAATTATTTGTGATGCATGTATTGTTGGTTTGGGTTTCTTGTACAAATTGTTGCTTGGGTTCTCCTTCCTATACTTGCTGTGGGATATTGGTTTAGGTTTTCCTTATTATACATGTTGGGTTGGGAAAGATTTCTTTGCTGTAGGATATGTTTTTTTTATTTGGATTAAAATTATTGGTTGGGTATCTATTATGCATGATGGGTTTAACTTGGTACTGTGGGTGTTTTTGTTGGGAGCTTTTTGATATAAATCACATGCGGGTATATATTAGTTGGGAGTATTTCTATTTCGGGATTGACGTCTCCATTAGCAAGCATGCGTCGTTGATTTTGGGACTACGTCCAGTATGCCATACCTGGATGTTTTACTTTATTTGTCGGTTTTGGTTTTTATTAGAGTACTCTGATACTCTTGGTGATGGTCGTTCGACCAAATGAACCAAAGTGTTGCAGATCGTATCGGATATACTGGCTCCATGTCGGGACGTGTCCTATACGTGTTATGGCATGCTAGTACAGCAGATGATGATTGATCCTTATCTGAGACATCTTATATATCTCATTTCGTTTCTTGTCGTTGGTCGTAGTTTGTATGTTGGTACTGTTGGGTTGTTCATTCCGGGTGCAGATACGCTCGTATTTGTACGAGTCGATACTAGACACGGATGTGAGGATACCTTCGTGTCGATGATGTAGCCTCTCCACAGTTGCAGCCGTGACCCGGCGAGGAGCTGTGCGTGCCTGCGAGCCGAGTCCGAAGGCTCCCTTCAAATTCCGACACCAAATTCTGGGGTATAAATTCTAAACTCTTGATTGATTTCAGTTTTTAGGTTTATTTTGTTTGTCGATGATGTTGTTGGATCTCGATCCCTACATAAAAAGGGTTTCGATCGACTGATATGTGTTGAGTTCGATTTTGGCTTGACGATCCTACGATTGTATTTGTTTGTGAAGCGGGAATGATCTTTAGATCATGTTCGGTTCTTTACTTGCTGTTGGATCATTTTCGGTTTCGGGTTACCTAGCTGCTGTTGGAATTATTTGTGATGGATGCATTGTTGGTTTGGGTTTCTTGTATAAATTGTTGCTTGGGTTCTCCTTGCTATACTTGTTGTGGGATGTTGGTTTAGGTTTTTCCTATTATACATGTTGGGTTGGGAAAGATTTCTTTCATGTAGGAGATGTTTTACTATTTGGATTAAAATTGTTGGTTGGGTATCTATTATGCATGATGGGTTTAACTTGGTACTGTGGGTGTTTTTGTTGGAAGCTTTTCGATATAAATCACATGCGGGTATATATTAGTTGGGAGTATTTTTATTTCGGGAATGACATCTCCATTAGCATGCCTGCATCGTTGATTTTAGGACTACGTCCACTATGCCATGCCTAGATATTTTACTTTATTTGTCGGTTTTGGTTTTTATTAGAGTACTCTGATACTCTCGGTTTTTCGATATAAATCACAGACTCTAAAATTGACAGACTCTAAAAGTGAGGGTTTTACTTTTTTTTTAGGGTTTTGCTATATGTACATGTGCTATGGACAGTCTTCATGTGACCAAGTTGAAGCGTTATAAGTGTGCTTCTTCGCTACAGTATCTGTGAGATTTTTGATGTTGATAGTTTTGATGTAGCTAAAGTGTACTCTATATTGGATACTCTATATATTTTGAGAAGATGTATATAATGAATTGGAGAAATGTAGAATGGTAGCTAAAATACTCTATTTTGAGACAATGGAATAGAGAATGGTACTTTATATTACATTTCAATGCTTTGTTGTTAATATGATTCAAAGTGGTTGTTTTCGAATTGAATTGAGCAGCGTTTGGAATGTCATGCAGTATAGAGCGTTATAAATGTGATACAACGACCATATACAACAGTTTTTCATAACTATCCATAACGCTTTGAAAATAAAACGTAGCAGAAATTCAACCTATTAATGACGGTTTTGTATGAATTATCTATAACGCTTTTAAAAACATTTATAACACCCGATTTCAAGCGCTTGGACTGAGAAAAAAAGCGTCATGGTTTGCAATTAATGACGCTTTTTAGCCGTCATTAAAAGGTATTTTTGTTGTAGTGAGTACTTTCTTTCGAACATTCAGGATATCAGACGAGTATATTCTCTGACCGTTTCATACTTGCTAGGAGTATTTTTTTGCTCTAGATTATTTTACTTGATGCTGACACGATAGAAACATGGATTAGTACTATATAGATCTTTTCATACGATTTTATCCCCCTCGGGAGCATCAGATACATCATGTCATGTGCGTTTTACTTTCATTATGTACTCTTGTGCTTTCACCTTACATGTGCACTCTCGTGATTCATGTACTCTCATGATCACGGAGCCCCCATGTTTATATTCATGTGCATCCATTATGGGCCACCATGTGAATATCATGTGCAATAACATAACTTGAACGGATCTTTGTGTATTGATTGGGGTACAGAGGAGTATAAATAGTCATGTGGACAATTTCTAAAGTAGTGTAGTCATGTACGACCTCTCATGTTTATTATCAAGCCGTTCATATGTCTAGCTTGTACTCTAAATCACTTTCACTATAGCTCTTTACTTATAGTAGATATTTCATTACAGTCTTCTCTTTTTACTCATGTATACTCTTCAGCGTTTCATGTATCTTACTCTATTGCCTGTATTATATTCCTATCATGATATGAACTACGTGAGATGTACTATGCTCGCTCCAGTCCTGACTGGATCTATTAAAATTTTACAGATGACTTTGAGGAGCAGTGTCCCACTTATTACGGAGCAGGCTTAGATTACACACTTAAGCTGGACTCTCAGGAGGACCCAGCACTTGCTGGGGACATTACCCCTGTAGACTAGGATAGTTCTATTACTTCATGTTATGATACATTGTATATATTAGAGTTATACTCTGAATTTAGAGATGTTATCTTAGTTTCAGCTATCTCTCTGTATTGTGTTATACTCTGTGGATTCTGAGTTTTATATATCCTATCTTTCAGTACTATCTCTCTTAGCTGTGATTGAGTTGTACTTATTTATGTCATCTCCATTCGGAGTGTATAAACTGTACAGGTACCTTATAATAGATGTATGACCTAGGACATCGTTCTACCGCCGACACTATGGCATAGGCTGGACGTACCCACGTCTCGTGCCCTTACACTGGGTGCGGGTCGTGACACCTGTAGTCTTGGAGACGACGAGTTTCTTCAAACAGGAATCAGTAAGCTCGACCGGCAAATCCTCTGCCACTTGCTATTGGGGAAATAATGACCTCTCTACCCTCTGAGCACCGGGCAAAAAATATGTCCGAGCCTTCTCGATCACGTCCTACGATGCCTCATGTCTGGGCCAAACAATGAAAATGTTTTCCCGATAATACCCTGGGGTAATGTATTCGTCGAGCAATACAACTTTACCGCAGTATACAAAATATGAGGTTTAGCATACCGACGGGCATTGTACAGGCTTCCAAACACCTCGTATTGTAGTACTATCGTACCTGGGCTCCGTCTAGAAGGCTCCCTGCGTACCCTAAGTAGGAGCTCGGGTTCTTCAGCAATGATTGGATGTAGCCGAATTGGCGAGCAAATGGGTTTGGCAAGTACAGTTCTAGGAACACGCGACTCATGTTCCTGTGTGAGGGTCGGATCTACTACAACCATTTGTTTCAACACAAAAAGAGTCCAAAAAATGTAAGATCTTTTGTATTATTGTAAAGAAAAATTACAATAAGAATCTTAAGCAAGAATTTTAAGTACAATAGAATCTGGGGATTAGGGCGATGAAGATTAAGTCTACTTCAACTTCTTTACTCCGTTGACGGTCTAATGCAGAAATTGTTGAAGCTTGGTCGTCGATGAACTCTCTATAGCAAGCATAATTTTATTACTGAAAGCTCTCTCTTTCTATCTGAAAGTTCTTAGCAAAGAAGAAATATACATATTCTCTCCTTATGCCTGTGATATGTCTATGTTGCACGAGGAAAGAACTGTCCTCTATTTATAACTTTTCTTTACTGGAATAGCCATGTACGTATATACAGAAAATACACTGTCTTCTGCCTTCATGATACATAAAATTGGGTAGGCGCATGAGCCTTAGGGATTAGTGGAGAGTGAACGTGATCAAGAATCACGTATAGTTCGATATGTATTTTGAGGCATGTTGTACGAAACACTACCATGGCAGCATACGATTTATTTGGTGAGGATCAACAATGTATCAAACATTGTCAGACGCATATCAATTGGTTGCTTACTGTAAATAATAACTTTTATACGAGTGACTATGGATCAGTCAACACTTGAACACATAGCTTTTCCAATTGATTACTGCAAAACACTAATCTAGAAGTAGACGCATACAACTGCTTCCTTTATAGCTGGTAAAGTGTAATGATGGGGATGACAAAATTACTGATATCTTCTTCGTACTCTTAACACTACACACTGCCTGAGATTTGTCTCTTCACACAAAGGATAAAAGTACATCATGCCTCTGAATGAACCATGTGTATCTCTGGTCCATCTTTGGACAATGTGTCTCGTAGAAATTCTAAGTCTAACAGCTTCTGACTTAGAAACTTTTTATTTTTAGGCGTATGACATCTATGTGCCTATTTTAGTTTTTTCCATGCTTCTACAAGACCCCCTTTAAAGTTTTTAAAACTTGAACAAATTTTAAAATACTTTGAACAAGAAGCATGAGAGAGAGGATTCTATCACATAAAGCTTTAGATGCATCAGAACACCTGCCGTAATGTCATTTGCTGTCATTTGCTTTGACAGAATCCTTCAAAATCTAAACTATTTTCAAAATTTGTGGCGGCCATTTCTGGCAATTGCTTGGATCGAGGCTAAGTCAACTGTCACCCGCAATTTCAGGAATAAAAAATCATTCAACAGTTAATGCCGAGTTGGTCTCTTCGTCGAGAATCAAGTCGCATATTACCTCGTCGCAGAGTGAGTCTTCGTCCCTATAAATAGGACATGACTTTGACATGATTTGTCATCATCACTTTTAACCATGCTTCTGCTGATTAACACTCCAGCGAACTTGTGCAAACCTTCAAGGGGATTGAGAATCATCTTGCTGAGAACACTATTCTTTGGTTATGCCAGAAGTCGAATAAAAGATCGATCTCCAGAAGGTAATCTTTCTTGAAGTATTCTTCATCTTTTTCTCTTTGATCACTTCTTTCCACACAAAGTCTTATAGCAACCATTTCCACATTGATCATGTTCTGAACACAATGTGTCTTCAAAGCACATAGTTACACTTATAAAAAAGATGTACTATGAAAATAGAAAATACACTGCCCACATAGGCAAAATTGTCAACATTGTACTATTTGGGTTGTACTGCTACAATTCTTAGGTGAATAAAATTTTCACAGTTTCCTATTCACCTCTTACTATTATGTGGTACAACAGACTTTATGTGCCTAACTCTATTTCGAACGTGTCATGCTTTCAGGATACTCCTTGGATGACTAGAGCTCAGATGGAACTTGGAAGAACATCATAACATGATTCAGCACATTACATAGAGGACCTTTGCAGTCCTCAGACCCAACTAGCCGTCTACATCCATCTGACAAGGATTACAACTGGCTAGTTTCACTGTCGTAGCATCTGTGATGCGATTGGGTTTGAATCCCAATCGAAACACTGTCAATGACGGACAGTGTTACCAATCGACGGGAATCATAAGAGACAAACAAACGAAGAAGGTCCTGAGTCTTCATCCAGTTTTGTGTCCTTCCGCCAAAGGATACTGCTAAAGACATATAGGGGAGCCAATGCTAGTAGATGCACTAATATGTGACTCAAGTTCGACACTTTTGCGAGAATGCTTGGTTCAGAGTACCTAGCCTACGGGTGTGCTTATCCTCTTAACATTATCCTTCAGTGCAACATTTTTCATATCTTATGGCTCGAACCGATAGAGGACCTGATGGAGAAGACCCATAATGTAATAGATTTCCATCAAAAATGACCACGACTTTATAATGAAAATCTTGAATTTAATAGATCTCCATCATATGTAATAATGGTTTTATTAATAAGAGTTTTTATTTTTAATTTCACTATAATTTCAATCTTGTCACAAAATCTTTTGTTCAACTTCTGAAGAATCACTGCTTTCATGATGACGTATAACTGCCTATGATGCATGAAACTTTCATAAGTGTATCGAGAGATCATGGATACACAAATCTATGGAAAGAATTCGACTATATGACCCTGCCATAAAGCATGATTCCTCATGATAACAATAGACCAGAATGTGAAGTTTCTTCCAGTTAGTTAGATGTATAAGATTATCAGATACATAAATTGAGTCTTTGTTTAGGCAGAAGATGCATCCATTGTAACTTAACTTGTAAACTTTCCAATATCAAAACAAAACTGGTACATCACAAAATGACACTTTTGTCGCATAACATTTTGAATTTTGTTGCCTTTGAGATGAATCTGAATAATCTTTGAGACTATTAATCTAGAGCAAAACAAAAACTTTTCAAGTTAAACGAAACTGGTTCACTATTGTTAGAAAATGTTGTTAAGAATTTTTTGTTGCACGAGACTTAGATTATAATGCATTTGATTCTTGAACGACGCACGTAATTTTACGGCGCATGCCTCCTATATGTCTTCTGCAAATGTGTTTATTTGATTCTCAAAAATTCCCTTAAGGCTCATATCATGCGACTCGATATACAGAAAGCCACATTTTGTTGGCATATTGTCACGCCCCAGAACCAGAATACTGGAGAGCGGGGAAATGACTCAGCCAGCTACGTATTATGGGTAGATGAATACCGTATAATACGATTAATGCTGTCTAATAAGACGAGGGGGTGCATACTACATAAAATTCTCGCTATGGTCACTTCATATTTATTGTCTCAATCATTCTGTCAACCCCAGTTTTTCAAAATTTTTGTTTATTAGTAGTAATTGGTTATTAGTGATTAAATTAGCTTTAAAATGTTTTATTATAATTATTAGGAATTTTCTAGAATTTTTAAATAATTTTAAATGATTTTAAAATGGTTTTAAATACCTAAAATGCCTCTTTGCAATTAAAAGAATTGTTTTAAATATGTTTTGTAATTGTTTAAACCCTTTCTGTAATTTCCCAAAATCTGTTTGCAAATTTTATTTGCAAACTTAAACTGCGGGCCTCGTTTTGCAATATTGATATTGCACAAACATTAGGACAGGGACTTGTTTGTAATTTCTAAACTAAGGAGGACCTAACCCTAAAACGACCACCCCCTCCAACCGACCTTCCCTAATTTTCCGGCGATCACCGAAACCCTAACCCTAATCCAGTCCTAATTCCACCGCCTTCGACACCTATAAAAAGACCCCCTCGTCGACCTTGAACTCCCCACAACCGCCTCGACCACTCCCTACACCGCTACGACCACCATCTTCCCCATTTCCAGTCGCCGGAACCCTGACTCTGGCAGCCTTCAAACCCACCTCTACACAGCCTCTCGTCGACAACCACCACCACCCCCAGTTTCGCCACAGCACGGCGAGTCGATCGCCACCGCTTCGCCACGACCACGACGCCCCCAGCCGTCGTTCGCCCTCTCGAAACCAACTTCGACGCCGGACACGAAGGTAACAGTGACTGTTTCGTGTCGTACGTATCCAATACTTACGTATGTTGTTCGCCTGGACACGATGACCCCAGCCCCGTACTCGGATACGCGTAGACCGTGTCGTGCGTGTCGTGCAGTGCATGGACACGTCGACACGGAGTTAGATCTCATTTCTCGTGTCCTGGACAGTATGGACACGAGCGAACTGTTATTTAGAGAACGGGTTTAAAACGTGTTATCGGGTTTTAAAAACCCATTAAACCATTTAGTTATCGGGTCTGGGCTCTTCCCAACCCGATATTTTTGTTTAGGTTTAAAATATTCTAAACCCCCGTTTTAACAACCGAACCGAGCTGGCCCACTGGCCAGCCCGAACGAATTAAAATCCCCCCTCTGGCTGGCCGAGTTCGAGCCTTGCGCTCGTTTTCTGTTTCTTTTCTTTTTCTTTTCTTTTTAGTTTCTGTTATTTTTTTATATATATATATATATTTATATATATATATGTATATATGTATTTATATATGTATATATGTATTACTGTATATATTATATATATATTTACTGTTATATATATTGTATATATACAAATTATTTATGAATATATATATATATAAATATACTTAGGTACATCTATGTATATATATATACGTTATTTTCTTTATATAAATGTATATATATATTTTTTCTATATATATATATATATATATCTTTGCTAGTTAGCATTATATATATTATAGTGTATGTATATCCCTATATATATACTTTTCATATATATTGTATATAATTGTGTATATATATATATATATATATATATATATATATATATATATATATATATATATATATATATATATATATATATATATATTATTCTTTTATATATATGTATTTTCCTATGAATATATATATATATATATATATATATATATATATATATATATATATATATATATATATATATATATATATATATATATATATATATATATATTGTATTTGTACATATAATTGTACATAACTAGCCTGCATAAAATTATGTAAAATTACCTACTTACTATATTTTCATGTTTGCATCTTCTATGTGTATTTTTCCTGAATAAAATAGTATTATATTTCCTGCTCTTTTTATACATTGTATTTTTGTACATTTAATTAACTGCAACCATTTTGGTGTCCAAGCCTAGCATGGGTTTTTGGGACCAAATGTGTTTTCACACATTCAAGGCCTGCACAAGTCATATTGGACTTGAATCATGGTCTTGGGTCCTGTATTTGAACCTTGGTTCATTTATATACATGGACAAAATATACAGATAATTAATTATTTAATTTCAGAATTATGTAACTTGCAGTTTTTGGATTTTTATGAATATTTAGCTTGCTGTAAAAATTCTGGAAAAATAGTATTTAGATTCTCTGTTAATTTAGACAATTTAATATAATTTTTATAGCATTTTGTTGACAGTTTTGCCCCTGTTAAGCCATATCAAACCAGAACTCATTTTCTATATATTTATGAAAACTGATTTTTATAAAATACTTCTGTTGGGTAATAAATCCCAGAAAAATTATAATAAATTTCTATAATTAACAAGGTTTCTGTCAGTATATTATTTTCCATTTATTGGAGATTTCTAGTATTTTCTAAAATTGTTAGAACACAGTGCACAGAATGTTTATTTTACCAATAATTATGACTAAGTAATGACTTGTGATTTTTGTATATTTCTAGTATTTGGATTGCTAACCAGCCTTAATATGGGAGACCCATGTGTTAGTTTAGATGCCAAATCACTTCACTTTGAACCCCTAGGCTAAGTTCACCTAGCCAATGTCCAATTTGGCCTTCTCACATCACTAGTGTATTTATATTGTCTTGTAACTTAGAGTCTGAGTATATATATGTTTTCAGTGCCAGGACACTCTACATCTTAGCTTTATTGTCATTGCATTGCTTTGCTCCAGGCAAGTACATCTACAAACTCATTTACTGTCTTTTAATGTTAAGTACATGTGACAACCTTGTGAATTACCATTAATCCAGTTGCAAGTCTTTTGTTAATTGTACATGTTAAAACACTGTTATTTGATAAAAGAATGTTAATCAATCCATGTGAATGCTGATCCTTGGAGTAGCAAGTCAAATCATAACACGTTTCATACTATTGCCAGTTCCCACCATACTTTACACTATTTCCCGTATCTTTTACATGATGATTACTGGGTTATGAGAAAGTTGATAGTATAGTTACTGGACTCGTGGAATGTACTCACTTACATTGCAGTATGCTAATTGTGTAGTTTCTGGACTTGTGGAATGTACTCCCGTACATTGCCGTAAACTAGCAGTGCAGTTTCTGGACTTGTGGAATGTACTTACATACATTGCAGTAAACTAAGAATGTAGTTTCTGGACTTGTGGAATGTACATACGTACATTGCAGTAAACTAGCATAGCACCTATTGACCGATCTCATACCTGCTCCAGTTTTAATACATAATGTACAATATGCCACAATTGACAAGAGTGTCTTAAAATGATAATCAAGATATACCATGATTTTCCGCTTTATATGATTTACCATGATTCCAGTATGTCTATTTTTTCAGTCTTATCATACCATGTTCCTGTTGTACATCTCTTGTATTATACATTCAGTACTTTAGTAGTAGAGGTTGTACTTGCTCCCGTCCTGACAGGATAACGTTGTAGGTATTTTGACCGAGGAAGAAATGCTTTGTGACCCGTACTATGGAGCTCCAGTTGAGGATATTCCTGCAGGGAATCCTGCTTAGCTGCTTAGTTTGACTTAGTGTTGGGTTATTATCACAGACGCTGTTTTGTACCTTTAAACTGGACCTTGTCTCCAGTACTACTTTTGGTTGTGTACTATTTATAACAAACTTAGTGGTTTTTCATCTATCTATATAGAAGCCGTGTTGTGATCATTCTTAAACTATCTTAATTATTAGCACATTTATCATCATTACCTGACTGTCTAGAACAGCTTACTACGCTCTAATCAAGCGTAGGCTGGACATGGCTCGGCCCGGCCCAACAATTTGGGAATCGGGTCATGACATGTTTTTAGTGGTGGCCCATGCAGGTCCTGACTAAAGTTGTTTGGTTACGTTACTGTACCAAACACGCCTGCAGAAATTAAGGATAACTAGATAACACTAGGAACAACATCTAGAACACCTAGAGGAATTTTAGGATTGCAACATAGGAAAACTCATCACAGCGTAGGACCGGTAGTGTAACTAAATTGTTTGCTTATGACTGCTTGCTTTATTCTTATAATTCCTTTGTCTTTTATAAATAGATGGACCCTACACACTTTCCCGATTCCGCCACCTCAGGTGACGGTACACCTTCATCACCTCCCCCTACCACCCGGATAGGTCCATTAGACTTTGCACCTCCACCACCTCCTACCCCGCAGACCCAGATGCCTCCACCCCCACCTCCTATCATGCCTCCCCAGACTATTGTTTCCCTTGACGGTACCCAATTACTGGCTTTGATCCAGGGGCTCCTGAACACTCAGCATACCTCCGTCTCGCAACCTATAGAACATCAATTGAGGCTAGGTAGTATCAAGAGTTTTATGAACCTAAATCCGAAGGAGGTTCTTGGGACGGAAGGCATAGTTGTAGCTGATGACTGGTTAGATTCCGTAGAGAGGAAGCTCATAGGGGCTAGATTACCTGACGACCTTTGGGTCGAGGCAGCAGGATTTTTGTTAGCAAACCTGGCAGGGGTCTGGTTCAGAAATGAGACGATGTTCATTAGCGGCAGAGGAAACTGGGAGCAATTTAAGATCCAGTTCAAGAGGAAGTTCTTCTCCACCACCGCTAGAGTTGCCATGGGATTGCAATTCCAGAACCTGCAACAGGGGAGCCGTACAGTCGATGAGTACGCAGGTGAGTTTAGCAGACTCAGTCGTTTTGCCCCGAGCTTAGTAGCCGACCCGGAGGAGATGGCTCGCAGATTCTGCCATGGTCTTGTCCCGGACATTAGCATCTTACTAGTGGCCAACGGGATCACAGACTACTACCAGCTACTGAAGAGAGCCCGAGGTATCGAGGAGCATCTTTTGTCTTGCAAGAGGCCAGCTACCACACATCATGACGGGCCATCCAAGCGCCAGACTTTCCAGCAGAGGACGACTACCCAGCACCAGCATGCCTATTCTCCACCAGCTCATCCTCAGCATCAGTTATCATTTGCCCGAGATTCGGGGCAACAGCAGCAGAAGTGGGTCTCTTGTGCCTTCTGCAAAAAGCCAGGGCACGATGTCTCCATCTGTAGGAAAAAATTGAGCCAGTATCTTGCTTGCGGGTCTTCCACCCATATGATTCGGGAGTGCCCGAAGGCGAAGCCATTTACCAGAGGACCTTCAGGGAGAGCATACCCTTTAGCCATCCAGGCAGCAGTACCAGTACAGGGCCCAGAGCCAGAGCCAGAGCCAGAATACTTGATAGACGGTGCCACAGGTTGGATTTATTTGTATATGACTGTTTGATTCTAGTGCCTCATTAAGTTACCTATCACTAGACTCATGCCAAACCATCATTTAGTAACTGCACCCATGAGACCAAGCCATTGACCAGTAGACCTGTTTCATAGACGTTCCATCATTAGGAGATAGCCTTAGTCATCGCTGTAATTATTTTTAAAAACGTTAGTTGCCTCGCGTGTCTTCAGTTCTTGTAAATTTCGAGGACAAAATTTTTCAAGGAGGGAAGACTTGTCAACCCCAGTTTTTCAAAATTTTTGTTTATTAGTAATAATTGGTCATTAGTGATTAAATTAGCTTTAAAATGTTTTATTATAATTATTAGGAATTTTCTAGAATTTTTAAATAATTTTAAATGATTTTAAAATGGTTTTAAATACCTAAAATGCCTCTTTGTAATTAAAAGAATTGTTTTAAATATGTTTTGTAATTGTTTAAACCCTTTCTGTAATTTCCCAAAATCTGTTTGCAAATTTTATTTGCAAACTTAAACTGCGGGCCTCGTTTTGCAATATTGATATTGCACAAACATTAGGACAGGGACTTGTTTGTAATTTCTAAACTAAGGAGGACCTAACCCTAAAACGACCACCCCCTCCAACCGACCTTCCCTAATTTTCCGGCGATCACCGAAACCCTAACCCTAATCCAGTCCTAATTCCACCGCCTTCGACACCTATAAAAAGACCCCCTCGTCGACCTTGAACTCCCCACAACCGCCTCGACCACTCCCTACACCGCTACGACCACCATCTTCCCCATTTCCAGTCGTCGGAACCCTGACTCCGGCAGCCTTCAAACCCACCTCTACACAGCCTCTCGTCGACAACCACCACCACCCCCAGCTTCGCCACAGCACGGCGAGTCGATCGCCACCGCTCCGCCACGACCACGACGCCCCCAGCCGCCGTTCGCCCTCTCGAAACCAACTTCGACGCCGGACACGAAGGTAACAGTGACTGTTTCGTGTCGTACGTATCCAATACTTACGTATGTTGTTCACCTGGACACGACGACCCCAGCCCCGTACTCGAACACGCGTAGATCGTGTCGTGCGTGTCGTGCAGTGCATGGACACGTCGACACGGAGTCAGATCTCATTTCTCGTGTCCTGGACAGTATGGACACGAGCGAACTGTTATTTAGAGAACGGGTTTAAAACGTGTTATCGGGTTTTAAAAACCCATTAAACTATTTAGTTATCGGGTCTGGGCTCTTCCCAACCCGATATTTTTGTTTAGGTTTAAAATATTCTAAACTCCCGTTCTAACAACCGAACCGAGCTGGCCCACTGGCCAGCCCGAACGAATTAAAATCCCCCCCCTCTGGCTGGCCGAGTTCGAGCCTTGCGCTCGTTTTCTGTTTCTTTTCTTTTTCTTTTCTTTTTAGTTTCTGTTATTTATTTATATATATATATATATATATATATATATATATATATATATATATATATATATTTATATATATATGTATATATGTATTTATATATGTATATATGTATTATTGTATATGTTATATATATATTTACTGTTATATATATTGTATATATACAAATTATTTATGAATATATATATATATAAATATACTTAGGTACATCTATGTATATATATACGTTATTTTCTTTATATAAATGTATATATATATTTTTTCTATATATATATATATATCTTTGCTAGTTAGCATTATATATATTATAGTGTATGTATATCCCTATATATATACTTTTCATATATATTGTATATAATTGTGTATATATATATATATATAAATTATTCTTTTATATATATGTATTTTCCTATGAATATATATATATATATATATATATATATATATATATATATATATATATATATATATATATATATATATATATATATATATATATTGTATATGTACATATAATTGTACATAACTAGCCTCCATAAAATTATGTAAAATTACCTACTTACTATATTTTCATGTTTGCATCTTCTATGTGTATTTTTCCTGAATAAAATTGTATTATATTTCCTGCTCTTTTTATACATTATATTTTTGTACATTTAATTAACTGCAACCATTTTGGTGTCCAAGCCTAGCATGGATTTTTGGGACCAAATGTGTTTTCACACATTCAAGGCCTGCACAAGTCATATTGGACTTGAATCATGGTCTTGGGTCCTGTATTTGAACCTTGGTTCATTTATATACATGGACAAAATATACAGATAATTAATTATTTAATTTCAGAATTATGTAACTTGCTGTTTTTGGATTTTTATAAATATTTAGCTTGCTGTAAAAATTCTGGAAAAATAGTATTTAGATTCTCTGTTAATTTAGACAATTTAATATAATTTTTATAGCATTTTGTTGACAGTTTTGCCCCTGTTTAGCCATATCAAACCAGAACTCATTTTCTATATATTTATGAAAACTGATTTTTATAAAATACTTCTGTTGGGTAATAAATCCCAGAAAAATTATAATAAATTTCTATAATTAACAAGGTTTCTGTCAGTATATTATTTTGCATTTATTGGAGATTTCTAGTATTTTCTAAAATTGTTAGAACACAGTGCACAGAATGTTTATTTTACCAATAATTATGACTAAGTCATGACTTGTGATTTTTGTGTATTTCTAGTATTTGGATTGCTAACCAGCCTTAATATGGGAGACCCATGTGTTACTTTAGATGCCAAATCACTTCACTTTGAACCCCTAGGCTAAGTTCACCTAGCCAATGTCCAATTTGGCCTTCTCACATCACTAGTGTATATATATTGTCTTGTAACTTAGAGTCTGAGTATATATATGTTTTCAGTGCCAGGACACTCTACATCTTAGCTTTATTGTCATTGCGTTGCTTTGCTCCAGGCAAGTACATCTACAAACTCATTTACTGTCTTTTAATGTTAAGTACATGTGACAACCTTGTGAATTACCATTAATCCAGTTGCAAGTCTTTTGTTAATTGTACATGTTAAAACACTGTTATTTGATAAAAGAATGTTAATCAACCCATGTGAATGCTGATCCTTGGAGTAGCAAGTCAAATCATAACACGTTTCATACTATTGCCAGTTCCCACCATGCTTTACACTATTTCTCGTATCTTTTACATGATGATTACTGGGTTATGAGAGAGTTGATAGTATAGTTACTGGACTCGTGGAATGTACTCACTTACATTGCAGTAAGCTAATTGTGTAGTTTCTGGACTTGTGGAATGTACTCCCGTACATTGCAGTAAACTAGCAGTGCGGTTTCTGGACTTGTGGAATGTACTTACGTACATTGCAGTAAACTAAGAATGTAGTTTCTGGACTTGTGGAATGTACATACGTACATTGCAGTAAACTAGCATAGCACCTATTGACCGATCTCATACCTGCTCCAGTTTTAATACATAATGTACAATATGCCACAATTGACAAGAGTGTCTTAAAATGATAATCAAGATATACCATGATTTTTCGCTTTATATGATTTACCATGATTCCAGTATGTCTATTTTTTCAGTCTTATCATACCATGTTCCTGTTGTACATCTCTTGCATTATACATTCAGTACTTTAGTAGTAGAGATTGTACTTGCTCCCGTCCTGACAGGATAACGTTGTAGGTATTTTGACCGAGGAAGAAATGCTTTGTGACCCGTACTATGGAGCTCCAGTTGAGGATATTCCTGCAGGGAATCCTGCTTAGCTGCTTAGTTTGACTTAGTGTTGGGTTATTATCACAGACGCTATTTTGTACCTTTAAACTGGACCTTGTCTCCAGTACTACTTTTGGTTGTGTACTATTTATAACAAACTTAGTGGTTTTTCATCTATCTATATAGAAGCTGTGTTGTGATCATTCTTAAACTATCTAAATTATTAGCACATTTATCATTATTACCTGACTGTCTAGAACAGCTTACTACGCTCTAATCAAGCGTAGGCTGGACATGGCTCGGCCCGGCCCAACAATTTGGGAATCGGGTCGTGACACATTCAAACAAGAAACAGAAAATAGAGAACATGTGAGAATAAGCAGTAAGGCGTCCAAACGCTCAGTCAAAATGTTCTTGATATCTGGCTTTACAAAACATAGCCAGATAATGTGGCAAAGTATACACAATTGTTTATCAGCTGCAGCCTGACTTAGTTACAATTATGCAAAAGTAATTACAAGACAATCCGACTAACATGTCGGTGCCAAACGGCAAGGTATAGAGTAAGCAACAAAATGAGTGAGGGAGTAAGGAACCCACTCGAGTCCTCCTGCGATCATTCCTCTAGTATTGACCATCTTGGAGGTAGAAGTAAGCTGGATCCTCGGGGACCGGCTCTAAATCTGGCCATGCAAAACCAGAGAGGTTAGACCTCTAATAGCAAGTACCACAAGGGAGCACGATATGAGAATTAAAACCAGTGATAAGAGTTAAGAATATAATACATAGGTCTCTGCTTGCTACTGGGATTCACACAACATCACGACACTTCAAACCAACTTTCCAACCAAACAAGGACAGAAGTTGACCTGTCATGTCCTGACATTCTGATCATCTCAGTTAGTAAATAGAGTAGGTACAATACACAAACAAGTCAATTTCAACGGCCATGCAACTACTACGGCTTGCTACTGTGAGTTCCAAGTTACCTTGGAATTATGCAATAAAGGATTCCTCAGTTCTCACTATGTGCAAGCAAGGATAGTCTATCCAATCAATCAATTGCGCCAATCATGTAATTAGACGAGTCCCAGCGGGATGCCCGCCGTTAATATACCATGTATAATTTAATAATATAAGCAGATACCGTTCTCTGCCCGTGTGACAGATTTACAGTATCTGTGGGAACCAGCCGGCCTGTCGGGCACTTAATAGTCCCAAGATGGCTGCCATGTAAGAACTCGAAAATCCGTTCTCTCCATGCCATTATTATTTTATTTAACTTAAAGCCTCTATGTTAAGCGAAATCCCATGCCGTGGATCATGGTCATTCAAATCAGTACTTTCGTACGGGGTATGATATGCACAACTCTGCAACGTTACCCGTGCGGTTAGGTTGTAGGTCTTATATAGCGTAATGCAACAATCAAACTAACCACGGAATAATCATGCCTTGACCATAAAGTACACATGCTGTTTTTGTAAGATAAATAAATAACTAAATAAATAAATAAATAATTTAAAGCCTGCATGTGCCTGTATGCCAATATTCGGGATCGACCAATCGATTGCAATAGTTCATAGTTATTATGAACGTGTCTTATTCATTCAATTCAATAAGACGACTAGCCAGTCTCTTAGTTCCAACTAGGAACGCATGATCAATTATTAGTCAATGTCACAATCATTATCAATGGTCACAAGGCATGAAAATCAAATAGTATTCAGTGGAGTCGAGTCTACGACTCTCAGGGTTAAGTTCCAGTCATACTGGGTATCCATGGATCAATTAGGACACAAGGTGCATTCCACATAACAATCTGTATTAACAATATTAACATATCATGATTTTATCAAGTTCATGCCAAAAGGCGTAAGGATATTTTAAGAGTGTCATGCATGCCAAAGGAATACGCTCAAATAAAGTTACGCGCGTAAAAAGCTACCTGCGTAAAGGATCACATGCGTAAGAAGTCAAGTTTACGCATGCAAGAGTAAGCGTAAAAGAAAAGTGATTCAAAAACTCAGCATTACGCTAACACTAACACTATGCTGGCACGCACAACGTGAGCGTAAAGGCAATACTACGCTGGCACGCACAGCGTGAGCGTAAAGGCAATACTACGCTGGCACGCACAACGTGAGCGTAAAGACAATACCACGCTGGCACGCACAGCGTGAGCGTAAAGACAATACTACGCTGGCACGCACAGCGTGAGCGTAAGGGCAATACTACGCTGGCACATACAATGTGAGCATAAGGGCAATACTACGCTGGCACATACAATATGAGCGTAAGGGCAATACTACGCTGGCACATGCAATGTGAGCGTAAGGGCAATACTACGCCCTCTTCTAGGCAGCGTATGTACTCCATACGACTCCTCTTCAAGGCAGCGTATGCAAGACATACGCCTCCAAAAGGCAGCGTATGAGGTCAGACTGCGCTGCGCTAAAGAGCGCACGCAGTTCAGTGGCGCAAGCTAAAAAGCTCGTGTACAGTGCTCACTGTCTTCTCCAAATCAGCAAGAACTCCATGGTTGGAACCCAAAGCTTTAAAAGTCCATAACTTGGTCAAAATAAGTCCAAATCCAACTTTTTAAAGGTCAAAATTGGGTAGAATGAGAAGCTCTACTACATAAAACTATATATTTTCGAAAATATGCAAGTTTGGTAGATCAAGACCCATGGAAAATCGAAAATACATCAACTTAGATCTATGAGAAATGAGCCAAGGAAATCAAAAATGCTAAGTACTAAACTCTCTTAGAATCATGAGAGGAAGAATAATAAACCATAAAATATGGGTTCTCATATGGAGCAAGATGTACTTGCCTACGGTTGGTAGGTGGTGGAAGTAAATGAGGAAGAAGAAGAAGAGTAATGGTGAAGGAAAGTAATGAAGAGAGAGAGAGAGAGAGAGAGGTTGGGGCTTTAAATGAAAAGGGTGGTGGTAGGTGGGGGGTTCGGTTCATGATGAACCGCACAAATAAACCAGTCTAAGCCGATCCCAAAGTAGAACTAAAGCAGAGAATAAAATGCAGAAATAAAATTGCAGGAAATTAATAAACATGAAATTAAAGGAATTTAAATAAAGAACAATACATGCTAAATATTAAATGAATACATTCGAGCGGTACATGCATTTAAAATACGTATTCCGGGAACGGGAAGTGACACATGTCAACCATATAACTCTAGATTTGTGATAGGAATATAGGCAACTCCTCAAAAATTGGGTTTTTCATAATGACTTATCTTCCCATTAAATAAGTTCATTCGTTCGTCTAGTTAGCCATTGTTTGCATTTTTCTAAGAAATTTTCATCTCTCGAATCATTCATTTGAAGGACACGAAGAGTCATCAAATTGCTTTATATAATAGCAATAGAGAACCACTATTCCTGTACTGCTTCTTCAATGGATTCCAAGAAGACTTCTCTTGAACCGAAGTGAGCCACTACTCCATGACTATTTGCTGTGGTCTCTCTACAGTCCCATCGCCGCTTCCGTTAACTGTTGTAAGCTCAACTCCAATACCTTCTTATAACTCGAGGAAGAGGAAGCTGGTGGAGACGAAGCTTTCTATGGCCTAGGAGGTTTTAGGCATGCTGGGCCTTTCTACGGCCGATATTGCTAAACCTTTAAGCGCATCACCTGATTTTGATTCTCTTCCCTTAAGTCTAAAAGAAAAAATGGTATGGAGAGGAGTGGATGATTTTCGTTGACTGTTTCATTCTTCGAGTGTGCACACGCTTAAAAACCTTGCAGATGTGATTAGTGATTCTGAGTGCTCTTCCCCCTAACTATTTAGGAGTTCAATAGATTTTAGGGTTTTCTTGGCTTCCCTTTAGCCATATTTTGTAAGCCCCTAATCGCTAGTAATTATGAAAGTTTCTTACTTTGCCAAGTTGCTGTGAATAATCTATTGATGTGTTCGTAAGAACAATATCACAGATATCACATAAGATAATCTAATAACCACAAAAAAATATCTCATTGCCACTCGAGCTGTTCATGAAACGCATATGCCAGCAATCTCTCTACACTCTTCCCATATCCTGATAAGGAAATAACGGCGTAGGCTCTTCTTATGCATCTCCTATGATCTGAAGACATGGGACGATCACATAAATTTTTCTAGTAGAAGATCAACTTGGTGTCTTGACTTCGATATGCAGACTCATCATCCAAGTTGTTCATAACATTAGATACAAATTATCTTTGGGAATTATGCGTCCTATTTGAAGAGAGCATAGAAAGAATATTATTGTAATTTATTTTTCTTTCTTTCCTTTGTAGTTGATGATGAAAGTATTATGTATTCTTACTGAATTTTGAAAGTAAAGAACACTTTTCATGTTGCTGGGGACATTTGAGTTTTGATATTTTTCTAGATATATTATGGAGGGAGAAAAATATCATAATTGTATGGACCTACTATTTGTGACATACTCAATTCGAGCATAGATAATAGATATAAAATTGAATACTATCAGAGGTAATATGGATATGATAGTTGTAAGTAGATTTATTATCTTTGGTACACCTGATTAGGTATAGATAATAGAGTAAGAAACTGATGACCATCAGAGGTAATATAGACATGATAGATGTTACTGTAGATCTATTATCCTTAGCATACCTGATTAGGTATAGATATAGAAATTGTTCACTATCAGTGGTAATATGAACATTATAGATGATAAGGTAGATCTATTATCCTTGGCATACCTGATTAGGTATAGATAATAGATATAGAAATTGATCACTATGAGAGGTAATATGGACATGATAGATGATAAGTGGACCCATTACTTGTGATGCATTCGACTGTATGCAAGTAATAGGAGATAATCAGAAACTTCATCAGAGATAATATGGACATGATAAATGTGTGAAATAAATCTGTTCAGAGGTAATATGGACATGGCAGATTTGTAGAATTCTATAGAGAGAGTCGATAGTATAGAATATTTCAAAGGTAATAGGGACATAGATATTCTCTTAGAATATATTTGTTCAGAGGTAATATTGACATGACAAATTCATGAGTCTCTATAGAAGATAAGTGTGGTAGAATAATTCAGAGGTAATATGGACATGATTATTCTTTTGACACAATGGATTATTCTAATTCCAGCTGGAAAATTGAATTAAGACACCTTTAAAGCGACTTGGCTTTAATGACGAACTTTTATAAATTCGAGGGTTCGTTTAGAGGATTTATCTTACAAAATAGTTTTGTAACTATTAAAGATGGTTCCATTGGATAATTTGTAAGGACCCATTATTTATAACTTACCCAAAAACTATTGGGATAAAAAATAGTGGTTCGAAATGAAGTAGATGTTAACATGCAAAGTATTCATTACTTCAGAAAGAAAATGTAAATATTGTACAAAACTTCCTGGGGTATACAAGGTAATGTCCACTTGAGATTTAGACATAATATTTTTGTAAGAACTTGCCATTAGTAGGCATCATTAACAAATCTTCAATAGGCTTTGCTAGCCTGTATGCTCTATTTGAATACACTGATTCAACAACAAACGAACGCTCCTACTTAGCTAGGAATTTTTTCTTTGCTTTTATGCTTCATAACCATCGGTCTTCTTACTGAAAGAAATAGGTCGTCGACCCAGAAAATCCGTTCCTTTACCTTCTTATTGAATATTTTGGAAATGCGCGCTTGGTATAACTCAATTCGTTGTTTAGCCATTAAGCATTTTTTGTCGAGTGCTTCCAATTCTTGTAACCGTAGACGATCATTGTCTTCAGTTGTTAATTCATTGGATAGAGCGATACAAAAAGAGGGGATTTGAATCTCCAGAGGAAGAACTGTTTCATTTTGTAGACCAGAGAAAACGACGTTGTACCGATGTATGTCCGTACTGTAGTACGATACGCCCAAAGACATTCACCAAGTTTTTCATTCCAATTACGTTTATTAGATGAAACGAACTTCTTGAGTAGTTTGATATGGTTTGTTAAAGGCTTTAGCCAAACCCTTAGCTGCGGGATTGTAAGATGTAGAGGCCACGTTATGGATTTGGTTCTTTTAAAAAAATCAATGGAATTTATTGCTCACAAACTGTGGGACATTCTCATGAACAATCCTCCTGGGAAGTCCGAAATAATAAATCACTTGATATTTAATAAAACTGATGATATTAGACATTTTTACTTCGACAAGTGGTACATCTTCCACCAATCTTGAAAAGTAGTCGGTTATCGCCAGAATAAATTGGTGTCCCATGGATGAGGGAGGATTAATAGGTCCAATAATATCCATTTCCCATGCTTCGAAAATCCAAGATGCAGCCGTTGGGTGTAGAAATTATAAAGGTTGTTGTATAAAATCTGTATGAATTTGGCAAGCTTTACATTTTCTTGCATAATCTATAGCATCAGCTACCATAGTGGGCCAATAATAACTTAAATGTCCCAATCGATCTTGCAATTTTGGACCAAGTTGATGTCCACAAGTACCATCATGAGCTTCACGAAAGGCATGTTTGGCTTCTTCTTCAGATAGATATCGTAAAAGAAGTCCATTATATGATCTTCGATACAATATTTTAGTAGTTGTGTCATAAAAGAAATGAAGTGAACATCTCTGGATTGAAATAGCTTCTTTTGGATCGTCAGGAAGAGTTCTATAAATAGCATAGTCTATAAATGGAAATCTCCAATCTTTGAAGTTGACATTCGTTGTTGTTGAATAACTTTGGTGGTCTAGATTATTCGTAGTACAACATAATTCTCGACCAATCACTGTGATCGACTTCTGGGTGGCGACCGGGGTAACAGTGATGTTGCCAAACCAGCTAGAACAACTGCTTATATATTTTCTGACCAAGGTATATATTCAATGAAGAACCCGATAAAGTAGCGACTATTTTGAGGGTTGTTTCACTACACCAAAAAGGGTTATTTAAAATATTTAGCATTTTAGGCTTTGGAACGGTATATAGGAGTTCCTTAGAACACTTGTTAACTATTCCAAACTACTAAATTGTTCCTAAAATTAAATTATTTAAAATTAAATAATTTTTAAAATTTTAGAACAACCAATAAAAGTTGTTGTTTACGTTCAATCCTACGTCCTACACATATGACTGATAGCAAAGTGTTCCAAACTGTGTTTCATTCTAATTTCAAATGTACCCACCCTACCCCTACCTGCACCCCACTCTCAAATGTACCCACCCTACCCCTACCTGCACCCCACTCTTCTTTTGTTGCTCCCCCTCCCGCTCACCCATTTCCTCTATCGACAAGCGAAAGGCCACTACTGCCACATGTTCTACTATCGAATGTTATGGCTATCAGCAACCTTCTTATTTTGGTCTAGTAAATCCATTTCTCTCCTTCCTTCTTATTCTTCTTAGAATTTCTCTTTCATTATCTTCCTTTTTTGAGCAATTTTAGAGAAGAAGAAAAAGAAAAAGAATATTCATCACATTCGATTTCTAGGGTAAAAAACCCCATAAATTCTTCTAGTACAGATCTGATCTCTAGATCTAGGGTTTTTTTGGTCTCATTTTGTTAATTTTTCGAGTTATTGATTTAATTTTTATGGTCGAATTGTTGTTCTCTTCCGATTTTGGCTAAAAGTTGTAATTTTTAAGAGACTACTCCCATCCTATAATAAGTAGCATCGATACTACATCACGCGAGGTCTCCATGTCAGCTTGCTTGGATGATGGTTGCAATTAGTCTAATTGTGCTGCTAAGATTGTTTACATCACCCTTGTTATGGTTTCTACTCATTTTCTAATTCTATAATAATGGTACTTACTCTTTTTCATAGTTGCAAATAGACCAGAATAGCTACTAACAAGGGTTCCATTCTCGTTTAACTCCCACAATTACAAATCAAGGTAATGTCAGTTTCTGACAGAGTTATATTAATTAACATATATATATATATATATATATATATATATATATATATATATATATATATATATATATATTTATCAACCAACAAATCAAAGCTGAAGTTATGATAGAATATGAAGCAACCACTGTTACAATCTAACACCAGATGAGAGCAGCTAAAGTTGATATGGTTAGGTATAAAGAAAGGCAAGGAAATGCAAAATGTTAGATACTGGAAAAGAAACCAAGACCGGTATATTTCCTAATTGGATTGTACAGTTAACTAGAATACTCTACACATTCTAGATGAGGGCATGTTTGAAGCTCAGGACAATTCACAAATTATGAGAGGATTTGCTACTAAAGTGAAAACTGTTGTGATGTGAGGTTCGAGGATATGACATGATAAACGATTTTGTTGCTAAATATGATGTGTACACCATACCTGGTTCGCGCTCTACTTGCAAGCAGAGAATGTAGTACATGCCGTCTCGGATGCATATAGCTTTCTATTAACAGTTGCACTCAGACATAGGTTTCTCGTCTTGTCCGCTAATAACTAAAATTTTCCTTGGTACGTGCTCTCTTCGTCCCTCACCAGCATAGGATCATTTCATCAAAAAAGTTATTCAAATTAATAGACAAGCATTTCATAGAAAAGTAATGGAGCATGCGTACATAGTTGATGAAAACCCCCTTTTGTACAAGCACGAAATATTATGGTTGCTCTTGATCTTATGCTGTCATTAAAGCACTCATTTATTAGTTGTACCCAATCCTTAATCAAACTGGTTTTATATTTTTTACACCCAAAAAAATTATTGATCAACGGAAGACAAATGTAAACTACAAACTTTTCAACAATTTAAAACCAGAAAAGAATAAGAGAAAAAAGAAGAAGCAACTTGAGATAAAACATGTTCTATATAATTTACGCTGATTATGAAGACGAACAAGGCATTTTACCCAAATGGCAGCATAAAGAACTAGCAGTTGAGTTCTTTGCAGGGGGACTATGACGCGAACACTGAGAAGCAACCCCCCTCCCAAATAAAACAAGGGCTGAAGACAGCCTAGCCAGGCTATCCTGGATTTTAGGTTTCTACAAGCCCAGGCTCAGAAAAACTTGAATTCTGGGGGGTAATTTTGAGGGGCCCAAGCGCCTGTACTAAATTAGTCCTATTTTTGGACGAATTTTGAATTGATTTATTTTTATTGTCCTTTCCTTATTAGCTAAATCATTTAGGGATTTCTTGCTTAGCCTTAAACAACTTATTTATCGTAAATATGAGTTTGTAGTATGCGGAGAACAAGTTTGATTGTAATGTTTTCTCTATCAATACACAGTTTTTCTCTTTTGATTCTCGTGTTTGAGGATGGAGGCTCCAGTCCTCGTTATAGCGATCAACTTTTTCATGTTGTGTCATATGACAAGGACAGCAAAAGCTCCATGAACTGGAGGATAGTTATCGGAAGAGAAAAAAAAAACTTAACACAATTAGGCGCCAAGCCCCTTCGAAGCCTACGCGCAAAGCTTAATCTTAGGTAGCAAGAAGGCTTCCACATTTTCAGTATTTTCAGTTGACATCTTAAGAACCTTGTCTTTAATTTCAATGAAAAGAAGGGTTGACCATCTGAGTTGATTGTAGTGGGATGTTTAAAGGATTCACCAATGGATGTTGCTCATTCAAATGGTCCATTATTTAATTAAGGCAACCATTACTCAATTAAAGCACCTAGGAAAAAGTTGATAAATATCTTTAGTTGTATTTAAGATCAAAAGGCTGATTTATAGATGTAACTTTACTTGTGGCTCAGCTGTAGCGTTGGAAAATGTTGTGGCAACAATGGAAAATGTCGGTAAGGTGCAGTTTAAATGAAGGCTAGAGCCTCTAGAAGCTAACCTCTTAGGGATTCATATTTTAGTTATAAATTTTTAGGAGTGGGGAATAGAAGTTAATACTTAGGTGGTAAAAAACAATCTATGGAAGCTTGATGAGGATAGGTAAAAGGAAAATCCAACTCCCAATAGATAGAGCTAGATCTTGATAACCCTTATTTTATTGATGTGTTTTATGATCCTTTATAATTTTGTCATATGGAACTTTATTCGCCGTCTTTATGAAACTTAAACAATCCAAGTTTTATTGTGTTCCGACATTGTTGGATTTTTGTTAATAGTTACTTTGGATTAAATTTTAGGTTCTGGATTTACCTACTAATGGCATACTTGTTCACCATGTGGACTTGCTATTTCCTCTACAAGGAGTATGCTTATTTAGCCTTTATGAGGTTACATTTTCTGGCATCACAAGATCTCTCTGTTGATCAGTTCACTGTAGGTACTCAATGAGTTCACTGTAAGCACCCGATGAGTGGGAAAAGACAATTGTTCACATCAATGTTTTAATTTGTCCACTTTCCCCCAGAAATAAGGAAATATTAGCAGAAGTGGGAAAGTATAACAGGTAACAAATATGAAGTTCTTTAGACACTAAAAAATAGAACTCATCTTTTTGTTGTGTATTGAAACCTACATGTAACTACATCTATTGTTTCTTTCAGCAATCCATTGCCAACACCCACCTTTGTTTGCATTCTTAAATGCTTTTCGCTGTAGATTTAGATTTATTTCTTAGCCGTTTCGTTCAATATAGGTGACTACTTATTATACCTAAATGAAAGGCCATGTCCGTATCTTATCACATTCTTAACCGTTTCTGTGTCCATATTTTAGCATTTATGCAAATTAACCTTAGTTTCTTTTGTTATTCATTTACCTCATGCAGTTTGATTAATGCAAGAATTATTGCAAGCGCTGACTGTTCTTTGTTTTGCCATGTCCATGTTCATATCTTATCACATTCTTAACCATATATGCATCCCTATTTGTGCAACATAGGTTTTACTTTTTTGTCTTTTAATCTTTCCAATGTCATTGGCAATCAAAATCATACTTTATGCTGATGGCAGATATGAGCTCTTGTTCTTTGTAGAGTGTTGGGAGCACCTATTTGACATTCTGACTTCTACATTTATGCATTTTACTTTCTTTCAATAAAATTTGTATTGTAATTCATCGATTTTATTTTGTATTAGCATGCAAATATAAGATTCACTAAGGGTTGCTTATTTTACTTATGCTAAGTTTGTCAAATCATTTTTACAATGATTTCTTCCTGGACTTGCATTGAAAATATTCTTATACTTTCTACTTGCACTTTTGATGATTATGTCAAAAATAGAAGGCCACCTACACAGTAATCCCTTATGGCTTTCTTTGCAGTTTTTATTTCTCTCTCTACTTTTTGTTGTTCCCTTTATTTTTAGTTGTTATGTCTTCAAATTTGTATTTGATTTATCTTCAAGTCTTCACAAAATTTGTCTACGCTTATTTGTATGCACTGTAAGTTACCAAAACTATTTTGATGAAATTATATTTTGTCAGGAAGATGACTCTTTGAGTTATAAGTCATTGTGAAGTATCACCTCCATGCATCACATTTCCTATTGATAAATGTTTTGCCACATTTTTGAAGCACATTCTCCAACTTAAATTAAACAGGCACACAAGAAAAATGTTAAAGAAAACCAGGTTTTACATGGTCTTAGTACACTAGCTTACATCGGTGAAAGACACATTAGAGATTAATTTAGCAAGGTTATGGGAGCAAGATAAACTTTCTGTTGATGCATGTTGTGACAAGAATACAAGTCTATGTTTAGAAAGTATTACCAATTTGCATTATTTTCTAAAATTTAATGTAAATTTGCTACACAAACTACTCCGTTAATGAAAGGTATATGGAAGAAACCCTATTGATTAGATAACACCAAGGTTGTGAAATGAGAGCTTTTACATGATAGCGGAGGGGACTTGTAAAAGTAAAAAATAATAGCGAAACACAAGCTTTGCTCAGTGCATATCCATCTAATGAGCTTCTTCTTCTGGAAAAATCCCTTCCAATGCCACTGTAGAAGCATAAAGAATATGGGGTTCATGCGGATTACAAATTGCCGCATAGGTACTTTGGGCCAAACAGGTCCGCATAAAGGAAAGCCGCATGACTATTCAAAGCATATGCGGCCCGTCGACAAACAGCTGTAGAAGGAAGATATGCGGCCAAGAGGAGCAGTTCAACTGATAAAGCTGACAAGTCCTGGCAAAACATGACAGTTCTGACACTTCGACAAGAAAGATAAGACGTGATACCTCGCCCAAAGCAGGGTTCGTACGCCTCCATGCGGCCAGAGGAGTGTCATCTAAGCCGCATGAACCTTATGCGGCTCAGACTTATGGGGTCCCAAAGTTTCCAAACTTTATGTAGCCAGGAGTAACTGTGATCCAAGCCGCATGAGTCTCATGCAACCCCACATGATTGAAGACTGAGAAAACTATACGCAACAGGACACGTGGCAATCTGACCAAATCCTTCACTACCTAGATTTGCTGCAACAAAATCCTAACAAATCGACAGATGGTATCCAAAGAGCGGGTCTTCGCATGCTAATCAGCCACGTGGCCGCAAGCCGTCTATACGGCTCAAAATATATCCTATTATAAATAGCAGGGTGCCACACCCCTGCAAAAGGTTGGCAACCTTCAAGAGAAAAGCAATTTCTTCACGAGCTAGAGACTGCATCAGATAGTCCACGAAGTAATGCAGAGTTGATAGCACTTTTTCGAGCCTCCACCGTCACCCCCCAGAATCAAAACTAAACAATTGTACTTAGATTATTTCCTAGGATTTCTTTCTAGGCTTTTCTTTGTACAAGCGAGTTTGTAATCAATTTCAATGTTCTGTAATATCTGTCTTTGATTTTTCATGGCAAACACGATGGCGACTCTGCTGGGGACATCCTTCTCTTCCAATGAGAAGTTGATGCAATCTGACGCGTCCAAGCTCGACTTTACAGAGCAGATGCTTGTGGTTCGTTTTGACCAACAAGCCTTCAAAGAATTGCTCTCTGAAGGGAGCGTCTGCCCGTCTCAGAAGCGGGCCAACCTAAAAAGGACTCGCAAGGCGTCGGTGCATAAAACTGTTGCCCCCGACCAAGTTCTCGAAGAAGCTCCTTCTGCAACCCAAGATGGTGACCAGAACTCTCCTGCGGCTTTATTTTCGACCGCGGAGACCCCACTGTCCCCAAATCTAGTAGAGGAAAACACTACGATGCTGAGTTTTTGGGGGCACAAGGGAAATCCATACGGACAAAGAAGGAGCCGCATAGAGGAGATCGACAGTCTGTCCATGCGGCAGCCAACTCTGGCCGCAGATAGCCAACTCATACGGCAACCAACTCTAGCCGCAGGAAGATGATCCATGCGGCAGCTAGCTCTAGCCGCAAGAAGATGGTCCATGCGATGATCAATCCTGGCTTCAAACAGGACGTCTCATGCGGCCCTGTCAGAAGCTCTGTGTTCGACCGCCTCTCATGCGGGCTCGATGCCATGCGGCTCACTAAAGATGCAGGATGTATCAATCTGGACTCCTTTTACTATGCACATTCGGGTGCTAAGTCAAAAAAGTCTAGGGCAGTACGGGCCCAACTAGTCCAGTCAACTGTCTAAGTTGTTGACTGTCAGTGGGTCCCGTTGACTGTTACACGGGCTCTTGACGAAAAGTTGTACAGAACCACCCGCGTCCAGTCCCCCAGGGCTAATGGACAGGGTGGGTCTTTAAAGTATCCCTCTAAAGATCCAGAACAAGTGCTTTTACTAGCCACAGATCAGGGAGCAAACATGATGCCTAAGCACCCGTGTGCTCGAGATTCCCGAGTTCACAAGTTGGGTGCAAAGGTAGAGAAGCTTCCTACCGACTTGCGTGACGTGATTACTCACAAACGCAAGACGGCAGCGTCAGCATGAAATGATTCCCTCTTGGGGGCGTCGTTGCACCCAAGTCATCATCAACTACTGCTGCGATAAATCAGCAGCACCTGAAGATCGGCAGTCAGTTTTCCAGCGACTGCAGCAGCCAGCATCTGTCCAAATTTTAGGGGACGAGGAGTTTCCTTTCGCCACCTGTAATTCAACTCAAAAAGTTCCTCCTGGCAAGGGAGGAAAGAAGACAGGCTCTTCCAGCCCGGCCATCTCGGCCAGTATTGCGAGGAGACCCTCATCTGGGGTGTTTCCATCAACCACAGGGGTGTCTATTTAGGCACTCGATCAAAAAGAAGCTTCCGGCACCTGGGGGTGCACCTTCGGCCTCCTTGAGAGTAGATGAAGCTAGGGGTAGCAGCCCCCTCAATGTATGCGATAACCCGGTGTACCAAGAGCACACACAGGGGGTAGAGATACCCCACAACTCTGCAACAAAATCGGATTTCCCTGAGGGGCACCACCCTCACCAAGATGATGCGGCCTCCTGCACAGGGGGTAGCACCCCTTCCGGGTCAGAGGAAGATGATATTTCTACATTCCCTGACGATTTCTCTATACGAGGGTACGACACAGAGTGTACCTCTGCCACAATCCCCTCCACCTCTACCCACGTGAGAACAATCTTTATAACTGACGATGATCATGAAGCGCCTTCTGACCGACGACGGCTAGAAGTGCTGGAAGCCATGCTCCTGTCCTTGGTCAAGTCCGTAGACGAGATCAAAATTGTCTTGCCAACTCAACCAGTAAGGACGTCCGGACAAACAAGCTTGGGACCCGCAGTCAATGCGGACTCCAACATGACCGCCCCTCCTTTGGGTGATGATCCCATAGCACCATCCATCCTTCAGCTGCAGATGAAGCCAAGAAGGCAAGGAGAGAAGTCCTGGAGCTTCGGGCAATGTTCAATGCGAGACTCCTCTCGGGATCTCAGAATACGGCAGCCATATCTCGTTGCATGGAGAGATGTGCCTTTTTACCTTGGTACAAGCCGTTCTATATCGATTCTTATGATGGAAAGACCTCTGCTAGTCGGTACATGACTTACTTTGAAGTCACAACCGACCACTTGCCGCATAGTGATGATGCGATTATTCATCGGAGCATTGGAGTGGATCGCGTTCGACTGGTACTGCAACCTTCTCGACAACTACATTCACTCTTTTGACGGCTTCAAACATATATTCCTGGACAAATTTCATGAAGTGGGGCATGACGTAACGATGTTCTCTCGTGGACATCGTTCAGAAAGAGAGGGAGCTAACGAGGAACTACATCGAGAGGTTTTGCCAAACCGCAATGAGATTGCTCCAAGGAAATCCCGAGAGCTCCTTCATTGAAATATGCTAGAAAAAGTTGTTCCCCGCAATTAGCCTCTGGATGGGCGACGATCAGTTCAAGGATTGGACAACCTTCAGCATAAGTGCTACCAACAGAGAGGCGAAATTGAAGAAGGCTCGCCAGTTGGGATTACACATCCCAGATGGAGAAGATAAGGGCAGACGTCCTGGGTCCACCTCCCGTAACAGCAACAGTAGTGCCACTACTAACCGGGACAACAAGTGCAAACAGGCCATGGTCAATGATGCGACTCAGAAGCTCGAACAAAAATAGGCGGAAGGTCCGTTGTCCCAGGTTAATTTCTCATTTGAAGATAGTCATGTCAAACCTATCTTCGATATGCTCTTACAAGGGGGTAGGATCCAGCTCCCTCCACTAAGGCGCGAGCCCCGAGCAGCAGAAATAGAAGACCCAAAGTATTGTCACTTCCACCGCTATGTCCATCATGCCACTCATGATTGCTTCCAATTGGTACATTCAGAGTCTTATCAACTCCAAAGCTCTATCGATAGACTTTGAAGATGTTACCGTAGCGGCGAACATGGTATCTATTCAGTTCGGCGACTTCCTTCCGACAGGCACTCCAGACAGGGTCATACCTGTCCCTCGGAACGATGGAGGTTACTAATCTTTCACCCGTCCGGAGCCAAACAGCTGGATTGGTACATCTCACCACATCGCGAGGAGAGATCATGTGGGTGCATCCAGACTTGGTGCCTAAAGTTATCCAGGGGGTGTCATCTCCTACCAATAAGAAGAAGGGCAAGAAGTCTAGAGCCTGCCACACAATTTTAGCTGAAGCTGAAGAAGCTGCAGATGTTGTTATCCGGTCTGGGGCACAAGTCCAGCCCGTACGGGATAGTCCAGCCGAAGATTCTCAGCCGGCAACGTTGCCTTCCTCGGATATTCCAAGGCCATCTCAGCCTCCACTGGCGGACAAATCCAATACAAAGGAAACCCGCTTCGATATGCCACTCCGCAATGATGTACCTCAGGGACTTGGAAGACCTTAAATCTTCGACATATTAGCACAATTCACTAATACGCCGACAAAGTTGTCGCTATATGAGCTCCTAAGGCTCTCCGAGGATCTTCGTGTCGCATTAAGTGAAGCACTCCAGAATACGGATGCCTACTTAGCTCAGGTCAAGCCTCCAGGGGAAGACCCGCCAACAGATCTACAGGGCGGCGATAATACAGACGCAATGCCAAACATCATATTTACTCCTCAGGACATGTTGATCAAGTCCAATTTGCATGATCGTCCCTTGTACTACACTGGATACATAGGCGACATCAAGGTGGATCGGATGCATATCGACCTTGGCTCGTCAATAAGCATCATCCTGAAAAGTTTGCTCTAACTTTTTGGCATCCCTATGCATCGGCTAGCAGCAACTAACATTGCCATTAGCGGTTTTAACTCAGGGAGAAACTATCCTCTAGGGAAGATCCAGTTGAAGTGCCAGATTGGTGACCTTAAGACGAAAGTTACCTGCTACGTCATAGATGACACCTCCTACAACATCATCCTGGGACGTCCATGGATACATGACTATATGATCGTACCATCTACCCTTCACCAGTATTTCAAATATGTCAGTAAGCACGGTTCCGTGAAGACCTAATTCGCCGACATTGATCCCTTCAAAGGGATTGAATCTTATTACTCTTTGGATGCTTGTCTATATGACGAATCCAGGAAACATATAATGGACGAGCTGGAAGCCATCACAGGGCCATAAGAACTCTTGAGAATTCGTCTCCAAGCCCGCAAACCGGGCAGGGCCGCACCCCTTGTCGCAACCTTGCATAAAGAGGTGCTCCGTTCTCCTGCCACACCTACGCAGTCGGAACCAATGGTCAGCCGACTCCTAAATTCAAGAGCCAAAGCCCATCATGGGGCCAATGGTGATCCAATTACCAAAATCCATCCAAAGACCATCGGAAGACACAGAATCCCTTGCCGAGCTAATTGTCACCCGTTTTCCCAAGACGAGCCGGCAACTAAATGCCGATCCGACATACTCAAGCAAGCCAATATTTCAAGTTCGAACCTTGGTGGTCAAGTTGCCCAAGACAGCATCCCAACCCTTGGGATCAGGGGGTAGCCGAAGAGGACGTAGAACTCGAATACCTAGTGGCACAGACAGATGGTACCTCTCTTGATGATGTAATCCCCATGGACAGAGTTCCTTATCTCATCAATAAGTGGCTGCCGATAAAAAGAAAAAAAATACTACCTAGAGTGTCGAGTTATGTACATCGGGTGCCCTTGAACATACACTTTGTTCTCCCCCCGTGGGGACTCGTATACATCTCTATGAGTGACAAGTCATGTATATTGATACCTCTGAACTTTCGTTTTGATGTTTCGACTACCATATATCACGCCCATATCACCCCTGTTGGATTTCGTTTCAAAATCTATTACCCGTACCACCAGTGCACAGAAGGGTAATAGGTCCATAAAACTTAGCCTAATCTATTGCTCGCACCATCAGTGCACAAAAAGGGTAATAGGTCCACAAAATTCCTCCGACGAGAAAAACAACCACGTCCATATTACCTTTGAGTTGTTTTTCCACCCATCATTGACAAATCACCCAATATATAGAACTTCCACGTTGATAGCACCTCTGAGTTATTGTGTATCCCCATCTGGCCTACTCCTACCACGTCCTTATTACCTCTGAGTAGGGAGGCTATACTTCAGATCCATATTTACCACGTCCTTATTACCTCTGAGTAAATATGTCGGTCTTCTCTCACTTGTTATCAGTACTCGCAACGCAAGTACACAAAAATGGTAATAAGTCTCCAAAAATTATCCTAATATATTACTCGCACCATCGGTGTATCAAAGAGTAGTAGGTTCACAAAATACCTTTCAAATCTATTTGCTCGTATTTTCAAAAATGCACCAAAGGGCAATAGGTCCACAAAAAGTCCCCCCCAAGGGATATTCTTCATCAAAATGCCAATACAAGCTCATCAGAGCGGAGTGAATGTATTTTGCTCTATAAAAAAAAGAGAAAAAAGAGAGCAAAGTCCACTACTCATCAGAAACACACAACTTGCTAAGGATGCCCTCCAGCTGTGCAGTTGAGTGCTCAATTCTCAGTTTGACTCGGCGTTCAGCTTCCTGGGACAACCTCTCGGCGTCCTCCAGATGCGCATGAGCCTGCCAATTTTCTTTTAATTTCTTCAGTGCTCCCTCTAAAGAAGCTGAGGCTCGTGTGACTTCGTCAGTCTCCTTCTAGATCTTCTCACTCTCCTGACGAGTGACTTGGAGCTCAGTCCCCGGGGATGTTAGCCTAGCCTGGAGCTGGAGGAGCTGCTCGTTAGTTTCGGCCACTGCACGAGTGATGGTCTCCTCACGAGTCAAGTAAATCTCTCCCTCCCAGCTCAGCTTGTCATACATAAGGGACAGCTTCTGGAGGTCCTTCTCTAAGGTGGGCTTGGTCGTCTCTTGAACAGCCTTCAACTTTTCTATGTCTGATACAAGAAAAGCACGCTCCTGCTCTACCATGGCAGACACATCGACTTGCCGCAGTTTCTGTAACTGGATTAGGCATTGATTAGCCTCTGCCAGCTTGTGCTCCAGAAGGACGGCCACCCCTTCTCCACTCGGGAGAGTCTTTAGCAGGGCAATCTGGCCTTGGGCGCAGTGGTGGGCCACGACAAATGAAGTCCCTCTCCTCAAAGCAGCCTCGACCCCTCGTTTCAATTGACGATAAAGCTCTCGACAACATCCCTTGACGACTCGTCCAAATTCTCCAGAGAGGACGGCGTCGACGGGATAGGACCTAAGGAAGCTGAAGGCTTCTGGGAAGGAGGTACACTTGAGCTCGAAGATCCTGTTATAAGGGAAACAAACTCCGAGCGACGAGATTCCCACACATCAACAATCTTCTTTTCTGCAGCCCGAAGGAGCTGAATGCTGGACAGGGCAGAAGGATCAAGTTTCGGGGAAGAGGCAGTTCCAACCGATCCCGCATGCGCTAAAGAGGTGGAAGGAGCAGGGACGTCTGTGCTCAACACATTGGAAGGCCCCTCAACTCGAGCCGGTAGTGGAGAAGGAATGTTCCTTGCTCGTACCAAGTCAGCCCCTGGATCCTCGGCTATTTCCTCTCCGCAGCCATATCCACCACCAGTAGCGGCGAGGTAGGTCCTGTAGGTCCAGCACAATCAGCTTGACACGAAGAAAATGGAGTTAAAAAAAATTCTCTCCTCATTTGGTAAGAAAGCGATATAGCTTACCACAGGCGATGGGCAAAGACTGAGGCTCAGCCGGAGTCGTCTTAGCTCATCCCACCGTTTTCCCAACTCCAGCGAGGTCTGCGGCGACACCCAAACCATCAAGGCTTGTCCTTTCCCCCCTGTTGCTCCAGGTACAGACGTAGTGATATCAGTGCCAGCCTGTAAGGATCCCGCAACTTCAGGGTCGGGACCCAAAGGTGAAACTGCATTGACGGCATATGGTAGTAAAAGGTTTGTCTCTTCGATGCCTGTAAAGGAGAACCTTCAGATAATATCCCAAGGACAACGTTGGGGCTTGTCGTGAAAGAACTTACCCCCATATCAACTTTGGTACCACTACTCGTTTCCCCGATGCCAAGCCTACGGATCCCAGCCGCAATCTGCTTCTGAGATCAAGGTCTACCAACGACAAAAGGTTCAGGTCCGCTGTGTGTACACGGGGATTCGACACAGGTGAAGGCATACGTATAGCCAAAGGACTTGTAGAGGGCCGAAGATCTTCAGAGTCATCTTACTCCTCCTCCGTACTGTCAGAGTCAGAATCAGAAGCTCTTCTTTTTCCCTTCCTCGTCCGTTTTCGAGAGTCCCTCAGTCGCTCCTCCAATTTCGTACCAACAATAAAACTGGTACGAGGATCAAAGTCGTTGGGAGGCACATTCACAGATACGTGACGAAGAGCCGCCATGTATGTGATACGCCCTAAAGTCTCGGCATCAGGTAAGACGAAGCTGGCCTGTGTATGGATCGCCGAATAATAGTGCCAGGCTCGGATACCATCCAAGATGCTCCCCTCGAAACCCAGGCAAGGGTTAGGACTATCCAAATACAATCGGCTATACCCAAATTGTCGAGAATATCGGCTAGGTAGGTATGGCTCTAGGTATACAACATTGCGGTTGTGGTACACCAGATGGGAAGGACGGATACTCTGCAACCGGCGAAATAATTTTTCATATAAAGACTCGGGCGCAACAACACTATCAAGGTGAACGCGTCCCATCTCCTCGGTAAAAGGCGGGACCGACACAAAAAAGAGTATCTATCCACCCGCGGAGAGCGACTAGGCAATCAGGGAAGCTGGTACAGTTCCAGGGCATGTCCCGATAATGGTATATGAAGGCATCGTCACTTGTCGTATTGCCTTCCGGACCAGGTCACATCAGAGAGGGGTAATGCATCAACAACCACCCCATTAAATAATGATACGACAGCTCGATTCTGTTGAAGGGTTTCGTAAGATCACGAGCGATGACTTTCGACATAAAGAAACGAAGACCCCTAGGATGCTGCATACCATAGCAGGAAGCAGAGCCAACTTACCCCCAAAAACCAGCTTCACCACTGGAAGGATCAAGTTACGGCTAATCTTTTCGATCGTACCAGAACCCGTCAAAACGATGCAAACCCTCAACCATATCATCATGTATCCGACCAAGATAGCCTTAGCAGACAGAGGTTGGGTATCATGATAATAATAGCTAAAAGTATCACTCAGGCTCCCAAATCTGTCACCAGCAGCACGGGACCTCTTAGTACTTTGCACCTGAGCATCTACCTGCTCCGGAGATTGGGGACTCCTAACGGCAACCCGACCGGACGCGCTAAGGTTAAAAAGATAGCCAATCTAAGCCGTGATATGAGGAAGGTTCCCTTTTGAACTATCATCATTCTTCTTGGATATTTGTTGACAGGTGCTATGGTGACAGAGCAATTTCTAATATACGGCTAGGAACCCAGGATACTACCGTTCTAGTTCTTCGAATTCTTTGTTTATCGGAGTATACTCCTCATAAGCTTCATCGCCCCCAGAGCAATCTGTTCACACCATGCATCTCGTGAAGAGCAAGCCCCATCTCTCCACCTGGAGTGAAGAAAGTCCCCGTCTGGCAGTTGTACATTTTAAGTAATGCCATAAATAGTTTCAGGTTCATAAACAAGCCATAGCAGGAACCCCTAATGGCGTAATAGAGGTCAATCTGTCGTAAGAAGCCCTCATACTTTGTCAGGATCCAAGAAGTCCGGTTAACCCATGAAGAGGAACGATGCTGCCAGTTCAGTAAGGACAATCTCCCTGCAGGGTATGACCCTTTGCGAACAATCTGATTCAAAAAGGGTCAGCTTCAGAGAAAAATAATAGGCTTCAGCTCGTTGATGAGACTGCCAGGGGCAACCAAATAACGGAGTAGATCATTGATTACCTTACTGCGACCATCGACCTCGTAGGGTTATTAAAACGGATATGGCCTACAAAGATCCCCTGCTGATCCATGATTAGAGAGCTCGACATCTTTCTCAAAAGGTACCATATCGAAACCGGAAAGGAAAGTGGCGCTCCATCAAGGGTATGTGAATTGCCTCCCCCTGAAAATAGAAGTCCCAACTCTCAAGAGTCTCTATGATGCTCGGATCTGAAATAGCCAGGGCATCCCCGAATAATAATATAGGCTTCGGATGAATGCCATTCAATTGCCCGGAGTTCATCATGCTAAGTAAGAAAAAGAAAGACTGGTTCCTGATCTCACTCAACCGGTCTTCAGGTTGATTTCGGTTAATCTGAGTCGACACATGTTCGACTATCTGGTCAAATTTTACACCCAACGTAGATTGAGCACATCCTATCAAAAGTTCTCCCGAGGGAGCTAAGGGCAAGTCCACTGCAGAAGACAGAGAAGAAAGTAAAAGTTAGAGGTTCATCCTTTCAACCTAGCAAAACAAGACCTATGCAGCATGAGATGCATGCGATTAGGTCATATGCTCATACGGTGCAGTCGGGGGACACTTAGGCCGCTTAAGCAAAAAAGGTGCTCATGCGGCTCAGTCGTGAGACACCTATGCGGCTTAGTCATAAAGTGTTCATGCGGCTCAGTAATGAGGTACTTATGCGGCTGGGACTCGAAGTGCTCCTGCAGCTCGAGATATGAAACACCCATGCGGCTCAATCAGGAGACACGTATACGGCACAACTATGCAGTATTTATGCCAGTCAGTCCTAGGTCATTTATGCAGCACTTATGCGACTCAGCTCATACGGTCCTATCATACGGAACACATGTGGTTCAACTGAGGTAGGGCATGCATCGACCAAACTTATTGTATAGAAAGCGATATAGTACGGGCCTGCGCATAAAAAACATGACATGGCCATCGTCTTCCCACTATCCTTACCTTTGATGGGAGGGTGCACGTCGGAGTAAGTGAAAGAAGAGGCCGCCGCTCTCGATGGAGAAGCAAGCCCCTTTCCTTTGGCCGCAGTCGACTTGGAAGCTTTGGGAGCCATTGAAGACAGGAAGACGAAGATGAAAGAGAAGAAGGTAAAAAAGAAAATTTTCTCTTCAAAATCACTCATATTTATAGCGTTTCCAGAAAGGGTGTCGCTTCGATTCTCGAGATCACTAAAGATAATGATGACGATTGGGGATTTTATCCCTAGTAACCGTCAACTTTATCTCGAAGAAAAAGAACCCAAATCCGAAATCGAATCAAGAACATTAAATGCAGTAGTGACAGCTGGCCGGCTCTCTGCGGCCCGAAGTGTCCCTGCGACTCAAGATTTGTTCTGCGACTCAGGATCTCCCTGCGACTCAAGATCTCTCTGTAGTTCGAAAAACTTCCTACAAACTTGAAGACTCTCTATGGCTTGATGTCACTCTCCGTTCCCGGAATGCGTATTTTTATACATGTACAGCTCATGTGTATTTATTTAGTATTTATCATGTATTATTCTGTATTTAAATTCCTTTAAATTTTCATGTTAATTAATTATCTGCTTTTTTTTAAATTCCATGTTAATCTATTTCCTGCAATTTTATTTCTGCATTTTATTTCCTGCATTTTATTTCCTGCTTTAGTCTTGATGGGTTTCGGCTTGGATGGATCTGTGTAACCCGGCCCATTAACTCCTACCTACCACCATCCTTCCTATTTAAAGCTTCCATCTCTTTCTCTCTCCTCATTTCTTCTTCTCATATTATCTCCTTCTTCCTCTCATTTACTCTTCTCCACCTAACCAGCAGCAGCAGTAGGCAAGTGCAAACTTGCTCCTTCTCCACCCATTTTTATGGTTCATTTGCCTTTTCTCGTGGTTCCAAGAGAGATTAGTTCTTAGCATTTTTGATTTCTACGGCTAGTTTTCTCTAGATCTAAGTTATAGTATTTCGGCTGTTCATGGGTTCTTGGTCCACCAACTTAGCGTGTATTTTGGCACTGGAGCGGAGGCTCCATAGGACTTGGAGTTTGGGAGATGTTTCACGCACACGTTCTTACGTGCTCGCGTAAACATCAGCCCAGTCACGCACACATCTATACGTGTTTGCGTGTATTTCAGTCACGCTAACGTTCTCATGACGTACGTGTATTTCAGTCACGCTCATGTCTGTGCGTGTCCGCGTGACTTTTGAGTTACGTCCACTCTGTGCGTGCGTGTATTTTTAGTCACGCTCGCATTTGAGTGCGTGTATTTTCAGTCACGCTCGCATTGTCTGCGTGAATTTTGAGTCACGCTCCTATCATTGTGCGTGACTTTTGGCGTGCGTGACTTTTCACCCTCACGCTGCGCGTGCGTACGTGAATTATTTGTCACGCTCATACGCTCACGTTGCCAGTACGTATCACTTGTCACACATCACTTGTCACACCTACTGTTCACGCTCACGCTTACCAGAGTGTACTACTTTTTACGCTCGCTCCTTCATGCCAGACTTGGCGTACTTTTCACGCATACGATTCTTGCATGACTTTTGGACTTAGCTTAGACTTGTTCGCATGACTTCCTGACTTGGGGGTTTTATTTGTTCTATATTTTATTCATTTAATGTTGGCATGATAATTCCCTATTATATCCTTACGCCTTTTTGCATGAGCCCGAAAATCTTAGCATGTTAATATTTTAATACCTATGGTTGTGTATTAGTACCAAGCGTCTGGATTGGTATATGGATATCCAGTGAGACTGGAACTTGACCTTGAGAGTTATAGACTCAACCCTATTTAATGCTAAATGACTTTCATGCCTTATCACCATTTAATGACGATGGTTATCTTAACTAATTGATCATGCATTCCTAGTTAGAACTAAGAGACTGGCTAGTCGTCTTATTGAAATGAATGAATGAGACACGTTCATGTAATGAACTATTGTACTCGATTAGCCAATCCCGAATATTGGCATACAGGCACATACAGGCTTCAAATTATTTATTTATTTATTTATTTATTTATTTATTTATCTTACAAAAATAGCATGTGTACTTTATGGTCAAGGCATGATTACTCCGTGGTTAATTTGATTGTTGCATCACGATATGTAAGACCTACAACCTAGCCGCACGGGTATCGTTGTAGAGTTGCATATATCGTACCCCGTACGAAAGTACTCATTGAATGACCATGATCCACGCATGAAACTTCACTCAACATAGAGACCATTAAGTCAAATAAAATAACAATGGCATGGAGAGAATGAATTCCCGAGTTCTTACATGGCAGCCCCCTTGGGACTATTAAGTGCCCGACGGGCTGACTGATTCCCACAGATACTGTAAATCTGCCACGCGGGCAGGGAACAGTATCTGCTTTTATTATTATCGTATATTGTATATTGACGGGCGTCCTGCTAGGACTCGTCTAATTCATGCATGGCGCACATGATTGACTGGATAGACTAGTCTTGCTCGCACATAGTAAGAACTACGGAATCCCTAATTGCATAATTCCAGGATAACTTGGGACTCACAATAGTAAGCCGTAGAATTTGATTGGCCGTTCAAGATAATTTGTTTGTGTACTGTACTACTCTGTTACCTAACTGGGATGATCAGAATGTCAGGACATGACGGGCCAACTTCTGTCCTTGTTTGGTTGGGAGGTTGATTCGAAGTATCGTGATGTGATGTGAATCCTAGTGGAAAGCAGAGATCTATTATCATTATATTCTGTTACTTACTGGTTTAGTCCTTCATATCGTCCTTCCTTGTGGTACTTGCAATTAGAGGTCTAACCTCTCTGGTTTTGTATGGCCAGATTTAGAGCCGGTTCCCGAGGATCCAGCGTACTTCTACCTCCAGGATGGTCAACACTAGAGGAATGATTGCAGGAGGACTCGAGTGGGTTCCTTACTTCACCTCTCGTTTTGTTATTTACCTTTATACTTAGCTGTTTGGCACCGACATGTTAGTCGGATTATCTTGTACTTACTTTTACATAATTGTAATTAAGTCAGACTGTAGCTGATAACAATTGTGTATACTTGCTATACTATCTGGCTATGTTTTGTAAAGCCAGATCTCAAACATTTTGACTGAGCATTTGGGACGCCTTACTGCTTTATCTTACATGTTCTCTATTACTGTTTCTTGATTGAATGATTGAGACAATAGATGTGAAATGACCATAGTAAGACCTTTATGTAGTATGTACCCCTCGTCTGGTTAGACAGCATTGATCGTATTATACGGTATTCATCTACCCGTAATACGTAGCTGGCTGAGTCATTCTCTCGCTCTCCAGTATTCTGGTTATGGGGCGTGACACTTGACATATTTTCATGCTTCTTATTCAAAGTATTCCAAATTTGTAATTTGAAAATATTGAAGGGGGTCTTGTAGAAGCATAAAAAATATGGGGTTCATGCGGATTACAAATTGCCGCATAGGTACTTTGGCCCAAATAGGTCCGCATGAAGGAAAGTCGCATGACTATTCAATGACATGCGGTCCGTCGACAAACAGCTGTAGAAGGAAGATATGCGGTCAAGAGGAGCAGTTCGACTGATAAAGCTGACAAGTCCTAGCAAAACATGACAGTTCTGACACTTCGACAAGAATGATAAGACATGAGTTGTCGCCCAAAAGCAGGGTTTGTATGCCTCCATGCGGCCAGAAGAGTGTCGTCTAAGCCGCATGAACCTTATGCGGCTCAGACTTATGCGGTCCCAAAGTTTCCAAACTTCATATAGCAAGGAGTAACTGTGATCCAATCCAAGCCGCATAAGTCTCATGCGACCCCACATAATTGAAGACTGAGAAAACTATACACAACAGGACATGTGGCAATCTGACCAAGTCCTTAACTACCTAGATTTACTGCAACAAAATTCCAACAAATCGACGGATGGCAGCCAAAGAGCGGGTCTTCACGTGCTAATCAGCCACGTGGCCGCAAGCCATCTATACGGCTCAAAATACATCCTATTATAAATAGCAGGGTGCCACACCCCTGCAAAAGGCTGGCAACCTTCAAGAGAAAAACAATTTCTTCACGAGCTAGAGAATGCATCAGATAGTCGACGGAGTAAGGCAGAGTTGATAGCACTTTTTCGAGCCTCCACCGTTACCCCCAAAATCAAAACTAAAAATTGAACTTAGTTTGTTTCCTAGGATTTCTTTCTAGGCTTTCCTTTGTACAAGCGAGTTTGCAATCAATTTCAGTGTTCTGTAATACATGTCTTTGATTTTTTATGGCAAACAGCCATAAGTACAATGCAGAAACTGTTATGCAAACTCCCCTCTAGTAACGTTTCTTCAAGGGAATTTTGTTTTGTTCTTTGTAGACGACATCTACATATTATTAAGGAATCTTTGGATGGACTTGTGTAAATTTAGAGGATTTTGATTTTAATTCTTGTGAAAACTGTTGATAGGGGTTAGTTGATCTTTATTATTGATGATGGTAGTTTTTCTAGTAAAATTGGCTTTAGATTGTGTGTGATATCAGTTTGCTAAAGAATTTGGTGTTGGACTTTTGTATTAAGGTGGGAAGCTAAAGTGTTCTATATTCATTTGATTAAAGCTAGGTAAATTGGTTCAGTATAATTCTAGATTTTTTCAAATTCATGTTAGAGTTTTTAATGGAATCCATGTTCTTTCATTCGAACGCTTTCTTTCTAACCTAAATGCTGAAAAGATATGCCGAGTATATAAAATATCATGAAAAGGATATCTACAAGAGCGTTTGGAATTTGCTTGTTACTTGCCCCATTTTGATCTCGATTAGGAAGGTATGGGTTATTTTAGCATTCCATAGTTAAAGGGAAGTCTTCTTTTTTGTTGATTATCTTATATTTGGATATTGTCACGACCCTCACCCTAGAGTAAGGGCACGGGAAGTGGGTACGTCCAGCCTACGCCACAGTGTCGACGGTAGAACGCTGTCCTAGGTCAATCATCTAACAATATATAAGGTACTTGTACAGTATATACACTCCGAATGGAGGTGACATAGCAAATACAGTCTCAATCACATCTAAGGTAGAATACGATAAAAAGATAGATAGATACGAAATGAAATGAATCCACAGAGATACAATCAGATAAAAGTCTAAGTGTCTAAGATAATACAAATCTAGATAACATCTCAAAATCTCAATACAGTAATCCAGAATAAATACAATGAAAGACATCCTAGAATATGGGAGTGTCATCCACTGCTAAGGGGTCCTGCTGCTGGTCAAGGTCACAACAGTCCTCTAGGATAGTCCAGTAATATATGGAACAAAACGCCTCAGCCTCGTCCTTTGTAATATTTTCAACAGGTCCAGTCAGGACAGGAGTGAGCACAATACATCTCAAAAAATCATAACAGGTTAGGAAATATAAACATGCTAGAGAGTAAGATATATGAAACTGAAATAACAATACGATGTAAAGAGAGACTGTAAGTAAATAGCTACAATATATAAGATAACTAATCAGTGCTAGTGATTCAGAGTTCAAGATGGTTATGTAAACGGCACGATGTTGTACACGAGTAATCTACAGAGGTTGTACACAAGTAATTTACAAGATTGAATACATAACCACTTCTACTCCCCCGCCCCCAATCAATACACAAGGATCCAGTCAAGTTATGTTATTGCACACGAAATATAGTTGTACACGATGATCATGTGAGCATATGAGTATACACGATTTCATACGATTTGTACACGAATAACACAAACACAAGGAGTACACGATGCTCATGATAAAGTACACGAACATGAAATACCTGATGTATCCGCTAAGGGGATAATATCGCACGACAAGATCCATATAGTACTAATCCGTGTTACCAACATGTCAGCATCAAGTAAAGTAATCTAAAGCAGGAAATATAATCCTAAATAAGATATGAAATGATCAGAGAATGTACTCGCCTGGTATCCTGAATATCCGAAGAGAATATACTGTCCGAGGAGTGGTGTCTGTCTCCTATTGAACAGTACAAGTTACTACATGTCCAAAATAATATAACAGACTGCTAAAATGCATCTACATGATGTTTGGGGTCAATCTAGGCTAAAGTCAACCATTGGTCAACTCTAGTCAACTATACTAGTTAAACTAGGTCAACTAGGTCAAGCCTTACCCAAACAAGTCTCACTCGGCCTAGCCATGTCTATCCTATCATCCACACACAATACAAGGCCACACAAGTCATCAACACACATCATTGGTGTATACATGCCATACACATAGGCTTTGAGCCATAGGCTATAGGCCATGTGGTCTATTTCACACATTTCACACATATTGTATATTTACTAATTGGATATAAATTATCATACACATATATATATATATATATATATATATATATATATATATATGCCACATTATAATATATCACATATAGAGAGATAGAGAGGGATAAATGTGTATGTGTGTCAATGTGGCAATATGTGATACAATATGGTATGTGGATGTGTCAAGGACAGTTAGTTAAAGTAAGGAAGAGTGTAATATAGATTAAGGGGTGTGTACATGTATATGTGATACAATAGCTAGCTAATAGGGTGTGTGATATATGGAAAACAGTGCATTGATAGTGAATTCTCGGGTTTGGAGACGTGTGTGTATGTGCACTTGTAAACAGGTGTCAAGTAGGATAACAATGTGAATGATTCAATGTAAAATAGTGTCTCAGGATAATCATGACAGTGGGTATGAAATCTCAGAATTCAGTGCTAACACTCAGGAATATTCAGTATGTTAACAGTAAGAGGGGGATCAAGTAATGTATGTGTGTGTATATGTGGCTGTTCTCAGTTGACAGTTGGGTAGGGTGTGTTGTGTTCTCAGGTTTAGCTAGGGAGTGTATGTGATACACTAACATGTGTTAGCTAACAGTGCATAACTAACAGGAATGACAGTGTAGATATGTTAGTGTCAATACATTTCGGCATTTTAATGTGTGTATGAGTGAATCTCAGGAAAAATTCAAGTAATTGATAGTTCAAAAGAATTAGCTAACAGTTAACAGTTAACCCATTTACATATTCAATCCAAAACCAAGTCGAAAATCCATTTCCTGTGTTACTCTCAAACCAAATCATGCAACCAACATTTCAGTAACCTAATACATGTATATGAATTAATATGTCAATTTTAATCATGGAACAATAGGTTTAGAATCCCATTAACTTCAAAATATCGAAAACAGGAACACATGTATCAGTTGAATTGGGGAATTTGAAATCGACAGCTAATTACATGCTAATATCCAAATTAAATGGTTGGTAATTAATCCCCCACCTGTGGCCGTGTCCCAAGAGTCTTTTCATGTCACCCTAGAGCCGGATGCGGCGGGTCCAAGCAGCTACACACACAGACACACTGTGCACAGACTGCGTCGTGCACACGTGTCCAGCACACGACACAGGCCACATAGAGACACGTGGTCGTGCACACGTGTATGCCAGGGGTAGGGCTACCCCACTGACACCTTGCACCGTGTCCTAAACACGTGTCCAGTCGTGTCCAACCGCGTGTCAGTGACTAATTTTGTGCGTGTACAGCTGCTCGTGTGACCAGTGCGGGGAAGAGAACTCCTCGCACACGCAACCACTTGAGCTCAGATTTTGGGAGGCCACTGTCAGTCATTCACTCAACATCCTCCCAAAAAATAACGTGTCCTCGTGTCCTATATAGTGAGCGATAGGGCCCGAGTAGCAGGACACTGCGCATGGTTCAGCCATAGCATGTTCGTGTCCTCGTGTGGACACGACACGACTCTAAAATCAGTGAGCAAGGACACGAATCAATAAGCAAACCCTAGATCTAGGAATTCAGTCAAAAATATTTTCAAAAATAGCAAAACGAAATGGTTGTGGCATTTCCACAAACACGTAGCCTAGCAAATTGATACGTGTCCGATACGGACACAAAACCTAATGCAAACGACACAAATCCTTCACTATAGCTAGGGGACACTAGATCTAGGCTACCATGTAATAAAAACTTGAATTAAATAGAATTAGAGGGGTTTACCTATGGATTGTAAGGATCAAAAAAAAGCTCCAAATCAAACGGTTTTCGTTGCTAGCCAAATCCTCCAAATTGCTCTAAAACTGAAATTGTTCCTCAAAATCAGCAAGTAGAGGTTGATTAGAATAATATGCAAAAGATTTGGGTCAAAAAGGTAAAAATGGATTTTCTATGAATTTAGGAAAATGGAGATTTACCTTTCTAAAACTTGGTTGAGCACAAAAGAGGCAAGAACAAGGAGAGGAGACATTAAATAAGGGGGTTTCCTTGTGTGGCCAGCCACTTAGGGTTAGGTTAGGGTTAGGGCTTCTAGTTATGGGCCATGGGCTTAAGTCATAAGTCATGAAAATCAAAGTCACAAGTCATAGGCCATTTCACTTAATCTTAATCCTCCTATTTAAAACTAGATTCTAATGACTAAAAATAGGTTAACTTAAGTTAGACTAGGGTCACCATAGCTAGGATTAGCTTCTAGGCTAGTCTACAAAGTCTCAATAAGTCAAAGTCAAAGATAGGAATCACCAATTCAATAAATTAATTAAAAATTCAAAAATTTACCAAATGACCAAAATACCCTCAAGCTAAAATATGGTAGTGATAAATCTACCCTCCTTAAAATAATTTTGTCCTCAAAATTTAAAGGCAAAACTAAACTGATGAGAAGGATAGACAATCATACCTCAGGGTCCAAACAGATATGGGTATCGCTCGCGCATCTCATCCTCCCGCTTCTAGGTAAACTCTCCTGGAGAATGATGTCTTCATGCGATACGAACCAAGGGTATTACCTGGTTTCTCAGCACCTTCTCTCGGCGATCCAGAATCTCCACAGGCTGCTCAAGATAACTGAGAGTAGGTCCAACCTCAATCTCCGAATGATCAAGTAAATGGTTAGGGTCAGCCACGTACCGTCTCAACTGTGATACGTGGAATACGTTGTGGATACCTATTAGTGCATGTTTTCCATTAATATTTTGATAAAAATTTCAATACAAACAGAATAGTGTTACAATGTAGGACTTAGACGTAGTCCTAAGAGTACACTTTTGTTTAATCTGGGTCCCTAGTGCCGATGGAACGAGTGGTAATGCGTTGACTCCGTTGACGATCTGACGACGGTTATCGGTTCTCTGAAGATCTGGGTTGCTCTGGATGCTAGAGCTTACGGAGAAGAAGAATACGTTGAGTGTCTGTATCTGCCTCGGTGGTTGTGCGACGCCTCTGTCGGTATATGTATGTTCGTCTCTGTGTGTGTAAGAAGGAAATGATCCCTCTATTTATAGTCTGCAGGCTGGCTACTCAAGCGCGTATATGTAGGATGCGCCTGGACGTGGGGACTCCACGTGGTGATTGCTGATGGAGGCGCATGGACGATGCGCCCTGATTGAGGAGTTGAATTCTTCATACTGCTGTGGGCTGGCACATAACAGGGGAAGAATCTTTCTGTTACTGAGATCTTGGGTGAATCGAGTCAAAGGACATGTGTCGTAGGCCCATGGCTCGAAGATCTCAGATTTGGTGGAGAATGATCTGGTACGATGCGCCTGGAATTGGGCGCATGAGGAGACTTTGGCTCGTAACCTTTGGGAGTCACGAACAATTTGGGACGCATGGCTTTTGAGGCGCATGCGAGGCTTCAGTAGTGACTTTACTTCTGTCTTTAGGGATCAGAGAAAAGTCTAAGGCGCATGGCTTTTGAGGCGCATGCAGAGCTTCAGTAGTGACTTTACTTCTGTCTTTAGGGACCAGAGAAAAGTCTAAGGCGCATGGCTTTTGAGGCGCATGCAGAGCTTCAGTAGTGACTTTACTTCTGTCTTTAGGGATCAGAGAAAAGTCTAAGGCGCATGGCTTTTGAGGCGCATGCAGAGCTTTAGGCGCATGGCTGCGGAGGCGCATGCGAGATGGTTTGGGCGGCTACGTGGCTTGTAACCGTCGGAGGGAAGTAATGATGATGCTGACGTCGGTGACGCTTCGTTTTCTAAAAAAGCTGTCAACTGCAGTCTTTGGGGGACGTGCTGCCAACTCTGTCAGACTTCAGCATTTAATGTTCTTTGACAGGTGATGGTTTATTGAGTGGGCGCATCGATCGGCGTTCCACTAGGCGTATGGTATCGCATGGGGGCGCATGCTTGTGAAGCGCTTGGTGCTGAGGGACGCGTCTGTGTGATACGCGGTCTGGCCGACGCATCCGC